>MJUU01073560.1:21853-43740 GCA_002080025.1 Modiolus philippinarum | reverse complement strand
ATTGAAATTTTAGTCTATTTTTAGCAACTGTGACCTTGACCTTGGGGGTACCAACCTGGAAATCAATAGGGTTCTGTCTTGGGTGATAAGTAAGCACCTGACCAAGTTTGGTTTTGATCCGATGCAGGATACTCAAGTTATCATCCGGAAACCAAAAAGATGGACGTACGAACGTACGTACGGACGGACGTACGGATCAGGGTAAACCTTAATGCCCCCGACCGCCTAGCGGCGGGGGCATAAAAATTTGGCGGGATATGGATTTCTCTGCATTTTCCTTAAATTCACATAAGGATTATTTTTTGTCTAAAAGCTGGAAAATTATAATTATAACAAGGATTTTATGAAAACTTGACAGGTGTCTTAATTTGACTTTAAAAAACATTCATGAATTAAAAAGTGGAGGACAGTGTGCAAAATTTTTTAAGCCATTGAACTTGAGAGAACAAGAGGAATTCTGAAATCTGTAACAAATTCAAAAATATGATGAGCGAGCCACCTTAATTTCCCAAGGGTGTAATCTTAACAACAGAGTGATTCAAAAACTCAAAGTCTATCACAACTATCAACAAACTTGAAAATGCTACTATTATATACACCAATCAAATACATTTGATTACATTTAAGTTAAAAGAAAGTTAATACAGGACATACATAATAGCTGGTGCATTTTTGAAGATTGATACAACTGTCACAGTTCCAGTAGAGAGGAACTGACTGTTTGCCTGTCCTGTTGAATAAATGAATACCAAAATCTCCTGACAGTAACAGATTAGTTACTGTATAAAACATGAAAATTTTGGCTTCGGGGTAATTTTAGCTACACTTGGATCAAGAAAAATCCCCAACAACTTCCCCCACACAAATCACTTAGTTTATAAGTGTAATATGCAAAATCAATGATATTGGCAAACATCAGAAATTTGAGCACCAAAATTACCCCTCCCTCCTCGGAATGAAAATTTCCAAGTTTCCATTAGATAACTGAAAATATACTATACCTGCTATTTGACAATGGTTAATTACATTTTTATGGTTGAAAACAATTCACAGGATGCACTTCACTTTATCAAACACATACTTGCCAACCTGTGGGTCATGACCCAACATTCAGCAGACTTGCTTACCCCTCTTGGTCAAAAATAGTAACTTGATCAAAAATTGTAATCTGAGATGAAAAATAGTAAGGCCCTTTTAATGTAAACTAGAGGCTCAGAGACTGAGCCTGTATCGCTCACCTGACAAAATGCTTCTATGCCAAGCATGTCCAAAAATTATGTTTATGACCAATAGGGTCTAATGTTTGGCTATGTTCTCCATTAGCACCTGTGTTTTTTTTTTTCTGATCCTATTTAAAAAAGTAATTTTTGCAAAGGACCTTCTATATATTTAGTTAAATTTGCTTGAATAGTTTCAGAGAAGATGATGAAAAGGATGGTATTCTCATAACTGGCTAATGTTAAACTATATTCTGCACTGGTGGCCATTTTTTTATCTGATCTAATTGAAATGAGAAATTTTTGCAAAGTACCTTTAGTGCATCATTCCTGTAAAGTTTGGTTGAATTTGCTTCAGTGGTTTCAGAGGAGAAGATAAAAATGTAATTTTCCCATAGGGTCCAACGTTAAAACTATGTTCCCTGCTGGCTGCCATGTTTTTTATCAGATTGGAATGAAATGAGCAATCTTTGTTACGGACCTTTAGTGCATCATTCCTGTAAAGTTTGGTTGAGTTTGCTTCAGTAGTTTCAGAGGAGAAGATGACAAGAGGAAAGCTGTCAGTGTGACAGCAAACCGGGTTTTCTTACACATGGACAGTATATCATACACATGGGTTGACCCTGAATATTTGAAATGTACAAGTGTATAATTTTTATTAATTTTCCATGTTAAACCTTCCACCAAAGTAGCCTTTTTCTGAAAGTTCAGCAACTTGGATTTTAATCAAAATGGAAAATCAAAGTACTGTGCACGCCTCTGATACAGGTACAAATGATCTGCAAAATAAAAACTTCCTATCTATTAAGCTGTAGGATATTTGTTCCGGACAAAGGGGGTACCCTATTGTTAAAAATTTGACGAAAAATGACTAAGTTCAACAACTGATATTATGGACATAAATTATCAAAAATCAAAATCAGAGCACACCTTTAATATATGTACAATTGATCTGCGAAATAAAAACTTCCTGTCTCAAATACTGTAGGAGATTTGCTCCGGACAAAGGGGGTACCCTATTGTTAAAAATTTGATGTAAAAATGACTAAGTTCAACAACTGATATTTTTTACATTAATTATCAAAAATCAAAATTAAAGTACCATGCACACCTTTGATATATGTACAATTAATCTGCAAAATAAAAACTTCCTGTTTCAAATACTGTAGGAGATTTGCTCCGGACAAATGATGTACCCATTTGGCAGCCTGCCCGCCATTTTCATCATTTTAATAACCGGATTTTTCCGATGGAAAACCCGGTTAAAAATGTGATTTTCCTATAGGGTATAATGTTAAACCTAAGTTCCCCACTGGACGCCATGTTTTTTATGGGATCTGAACGAAATAACCAATCTTTGATAAGGATCTTTAGTACATCATTCCTGTAAAGTTTGGTTGAATTTGCATCAGTTGTTTCAGAGGAATAGACGAAAATGTGATTTTTCCCATAGGGTCCAATGTTAAACTAGGTTCCTTGCTGGCAGCCATGTTTTTTTTTATCAGATCAGAACGAAATGAGCAATCTGTGTAAGGGACCTTGAATACATCATTGCTGTAAAGTTTGGTTGAGTTTGCTTTCGTAGTTTCAGAGGAGTTGATGAAAATGTGATTTTCCCATAGGGTCCAATGTTAAACCTTAGTTCCGCGCTAGCGGCCATGTTTTTTGTTGGATCAGAAGAAAATGAGCAATCTTTGTTAAGGACCTTTAGTACATCATTCCTGTAAAGTTTGGTTGAATTTGCTTCAGTTGTTTCAGAGGAGAAGATGAAAATATGATTTTTCCCATAGGGTCCAATGTGAAATTATGTTCCCTGCTGGCAGCCATGTTTTTTATCGGATCAGCATGAAATGAGCAGTCTTTGTTAAGGACCTTTAGTACATCATTCCTGTAAAGTTTGCTTGAATTTGCTTCAGTGGTTTCAGAGGAGATGATGAAAATGTGATTTTTCCCATAGGGTCCAATGTTAAACCTAAGTTCTGCAGACGACGGACGCCAAGTGATGGCAATAGCTCACACTGACCCTTCGGGTCAGGTGAGCTAAAAACGTGTGTTTCAACACAGAAACTACACACTTCAGTGAAAGGCACATTATAGATTTACACAATACTCCCAGCAAGAATACTTTTTCCTTAGATGGAAACCTAGAATTCTTGTATTAAAGATCATTTTTACATTCTTTTTATAACTGGAAATGCAGATTTAAATGATAATTTAAGAAACCGCAATGAAATGAATGACGGGACCTGAAAATATTCAGAAAATACAGTGAATTGACCAAATCCTTAGGAAATGGTAAACCATCGCGTATGGGCGCAAGATCACTTTGAAACTAGTAAGCCTTACGCTAAAATCGTAAGGGTAGGCAAGTCTGATTCAGGTATGCAGTGGCTAGTCATATTGCCTCATCTCAAGCCATTACACATCTGATCAAGAATTCTTTAAATAAGTTCTGTGCCATTTATTACAATATATAAATAAGTCCTTTTCTACTTAGGTGTTTTAGGCATTTTTATATGTTTTTGGTGCAATTAATCAGTTATTTAAGGATGGTCACTCCTCAGGTTTTTGAAGCTGTCTCTGACTTTCGGAATTCTCTTATTTTATCCATCATGATGCATTAGAAAATTTTGCACACTGACCCCCATTTTTCTTTACAAAATATGGTAGTATACATCTTCAATAGACTTCTGACAAAATTTGATGAAATTCTTGATATACCTTCATTGCATTTCGAAGGTTGATTGCTTTAATGCAAAGTGAATGAAAAGTCTAGAGAAGTTCAGTTTCCCGCCAAAATTTTGGACATGTAAATCACAAAAAATGGCCACACTGACCTATCAATATTTTTTGCTTAAATTGATGTATAGTCCATAATCTAATGAATAAAAATATTAATTTCAAATCCTTTTAAGAATTGAATGCATTATTTTGAAGTTTCATTGGGGTATGAAAGTGTTGACCGAAGCACATTTTTAATGAAGCGCGGTAATCCCTATGAAACTTCAAAATAATGCGTTTAATACTTATAATTACATTTTAAAACCAAATCATAAAAAACAAATTTATTAAAAAGTTAGTACGTCATGTACAATGGGATTCTTTTTTTACTAATTCGTCCGCCACGTGGTCATATGATCTAATGTGTTTCATGGGAATTGCAACTCCACATTGATATGCCACGTGAGCGATGTTCACCTATCAAATTGACGGAATTCAAATGAATATTCATGAAATGTAATTATGATATAATAAACTTCAGGAGTGACCATCCTTAACCGTTTTTTGACTATTTGTTTTTTTCTGTTCTGTTAAATTTTAACCTTTTCTTTACTGTTAATGGAAAACAAAAAGTGTTGTTTGCTGTTAAACTTGAAAACTGTGTTACTTGTTTTGTGGCAGGTCATTTAAGGATGACAATCTCATTGGAGGGTGAAAATGATTACCAGCTGCAGGTTATATATCCCTAAAAGGTGATCGGTTCATTTTGTGGTTCACTTGTCAAGTATGTGAATAAAACATTTGATCGAATTCAATGCAGAATAAATTCTGCAATTCATTTAATCATTCTACAATGTTGATTTTTATTAGGGCTATTACGGTAGTTATACTATAAATTTTCTCAAGATTACCTCAGCTAATTCCCTGTTTTCTTCTGAAGCAAATCTACATCTAAAATATGCTTGTTCTGAGCTGGGAGACAGCAGGTCTTCATATGGTTCACCTACTATCGATACCAGTGACTGAAAAGAGATAAAATTTAAGCTTTAGATAAACAAGAATAATTTCACAGTCTGGAAAGGTCTCAGTAAACATAGCCTAAGAAAATCTACCAGAATTTTACCAAATTATTCTTTTGTGCATTTGCTGTTTTATTTATGCCGCGTTCAGACGTGCATATAATGCGCATCGAATAAGTATCGAAAACGTTTTCGATGCGCATTCGATACGTATTACGTGTGAACGCAACGTTACAGATACGTTTTGAGTTAACCAAAAACTAATACGCATTAGTTTAATACACAACGAATGCGAATCAATTCGTATTACGTGTGAACGCAGCATTAAACTCTTTGTCCCATGTATAAATTGTTTGCACCATAATACTTATTACATTGTATATCTAAGTTTCACATCTGATATCAAATCATTCCTACAAGCCAATAAATCGTTGATGAAAAATTTGGCAAACAGTGAAACACCAAAGTATCACCAAACAGGAGCAGCTTAAAGATGTGAAAATCACTCATACTTGGAAGACAACTCATCATTTTCAAGCTTAAGATTATATTTCAAACAATTCCCATCGACACAAGAGCAGAAATATTTGATGAAAATTTCTTTTCATAACTTAACATCAAGATACAATCCAACACACAGTAGTAACCCAATAGATCTGCAAGTCATGGACTGTGAACCAAATAATTTTCACTAGCTATCTATTTTCATGAGTCTAGAAATATTATGAAAATAAACTCCAACCCTTGTTTAAATGCATTAACCAACATAGAAAGTTAATCGCAGCGAAGTCTACAGGGATAGACAAAATGCAATACTGTTGAAGTACAATTGTTCATTGGGCTCCAATTTTCATGGATTTCATGGTTTAATAAAACCATGAAATTAATGCGTTTTTCCCTTGAGTCTTAATGCATAGAAATCAAGTCCACGAATTTTAGTACCCACCAAATAGTGACATTTATGAAAACCAAGAAAACTGATGTCTGCGAATAAAAGTACTTCCACAGTATACAGTATCTGTGGAAATCAGTTGATTTTCAGTACACTTTTCAACTTAACCCTACCCCTCAAGACAAAAACAAAACACAAGAGAAGTTAACATTTGCTTATATTTTACAACATTAAAAGAAAGCCTTACTTCCTCAGATGGTTCCTCTGTCCCTGTTATTTCATTAGCTTTATCATACAATACTCGTAACTTCATAAAGTTTTGTTGTAGTTGTTGAATTCCTTCGTCTAACTTTGCTCTTTTTTCCTGGTGCATTTGTGCATTGATGGTTACACCATTTGGCAGCTGGAGGGAGAAAATAAGTTGTATGAATTTAAATGTAAAATCAAATAACATAAAAATCTGTCTGTTAAATCTACACCAGTCGATAACAATACAGCCATATGGTCAACAACTTACATACCAAGTTTTAAGATATATCAGTAATATTATTTATCAAAATTTTTTAGGGCCAGATGAACTTTATTTATGGTTCTTAATACTTTTCATAATTACATGTACCATGCTTACTTAATCATTAGAATTGAATATTTCTAACCTTTACCGTCTATGATAACCATTATTTCCATGAAAGAGGAGACAACCTAATGCTGTGATTTTTAACTTTTTCATGTTTATGCACTAACCATCTTTTTGTACACAGTGCTTGAACACTACAATAATCAAATTCTTTTCATGGACATGGACATTTGAATCTTCAAGGAAACAGATTATCATATTCATGCAATTTTGTACGCTTTCTAGGATAAGATTATCCATGTTGTCCAAGTCATTCTGTTATCAAGTTTAAAGTGTATTATTTATTTGCATTGCTTTGATAAATCTGATTTTGCAAAGTATATAAGCCAATGATTTATAAGAAGTTCGATCAAGGACCTTTAAATCCAGATTGAGTAGTTCCAAGTCCTTATTTTTTCAGCTTTCCAAATTTTGAAGTATTTTCAAATAGTTCAAGCACCTTAGTGAACTCTAGCTGTGTACACATTCTTGTTGTGATTGCATTTATTTCCCTTGGGAGGGGGGACAACTTCATGTTCTAGGTGATACTGGTGCAAGCTACTGTGGGTTACTCTATATACTTACTGGTAGAGATTTTGATTGTAAAAGTTTGAATATTTCTAATGCTTTTTGTACGACATCTTGAACACATTCTTGTCCTTTTTTACAGAGTGTAATGGCATTTATTTCTCTGGGAGGGGAGACAACTTGATGCTGTGGTTGGTGTGTCTGCTGTGGTGGCTGATGTGGAGCCATCATTCCTGTGGCACCATATGGGGGTGCTGGTGCCTGTGACATCATTGATGAAAACTGGCCACCAGATGGAGCTGCCATCTAAAAATATACATATATATAATTACAAAAATATACTTACACATTCTGAATCCTATTCTACACACCCTAAAAGTCGCAATCAAAAAGAAAACTAAGAAATAAACTAAATTAAAATTATACATTTTAGGTACCAGGGAAAATTTTGGTATTAAGTTAGGGTGGCAATATATATGGATGGAATAAATTACATAGAAACTACCGTGGAAGTACTTTTATTCATGGACATCAATTTTTGTGGTTTTCTTAAATACATGTATCTCCATTTTGTGGGTACTTAATTTGGTTGTTTTAAATTCCACAAATTTAAACTCTATGGAAAAAATGCTTTTCTTTGGGATCTTAATTTCGTGGTTTAATCGAACCACGAAATCCATGAAAATTGGAACCCCACAAACAGTCAGGGGACAGACTCTAATAAGTCTTATTATTTCAGACCTCTACAAGTCTGGAATTATAGGTTTTGTTGAGCAATTTTGACCTGAACAAGTCTAAAATTGATCAGACTTGTACGAGTCTAAGAGAAATTACCATTTTTATGTTTTTTGTGCTAAATGTGTATTTGCGATTATCCTTAATATTGTTTTTCATTGAAAAACAATCATGATTAGTGCCTTGTAATTTAAAACAAAAAGCCATACTAATATGCAAAAGCAGTTGGTTGATATTGATAATTTTGTTTTTAATTGATTGTACACCTGCTGTCCTAATTTTGCCCCAGTAACCAATAATTTTCTAATAAAAATGGAAAATTAAACTTCCATGTAATTCCAATTAGGTCTGGACGCCCCAACTCTAAATACTGACGCTTGGCTCATTAAAATGGTCAATTTAGCAAATTTTAGACTTACGCAAGTCTAATTATCCATAAAATTTGAAACACCTGTGCAACAGGAAATACACATTAGACTTCATCAGGTCTAAAAATTTTAGACTTCAACAGGTCTATACATACAAAACTAAGAAAATTAAAAGACTTAAACAAGTCTAAAACTCTGCAGACTTGTACCAGTGTGTCCCCTGACTGACAAACAATAACACTTTCACAGTATGTAACTTTATGAATCAAAGTCCCAAAGGAACTGGTGATTAGTGTCTATGATGGCAATGATCAGTATCTAATCTATTGATATTTTATGTACACTGTCCATGTATGATATGAATAATTGCCTGTCTATGTCATGCACAATTACTCATTTTTTTACTATGGGTCTAATTATAATGATGATATCAAAACCAAGAAAGGTACAAAAACCATGTTTTGCTCATTAAGAACATGCCTTTCTGACAGTCGGCAAGTATTTACTGGTGGCCATCTTCATTTGATCACACCAGCCAATCAATGGCAATCAAACCATTAGAGACAAATATTCGAAGAATTCTGATTTTATACCAGAAACCTATTACATATTATGGGTTCCCTGCTGTACACAAGACATATCGAAAACTGCCTGACCGAAGGACAAATCAGGCAAAACTTGAGTCGGTCTAGCAAAAATTATCAGCCTGCAGGACCGAATGTCAGGCATAAATTTGACATTTCCTATATGCGACGAAACTGTAGGTCCTGTAAATTAATCTTCGGTCTGGCAGTTTTTCCTTATTTGCCTGACCAAATGTCCTGCAAGGCCTCTGGAGTTTTTCGATTTGTCTGGTACACTCAACATAGACTAAACAATGACAGCACCATCTTGATCAAGTACAGTTTGAAATTTAATTCTAAAGAAGAGACCTAAGTGAATGCTGACAAGACCTGAGCAGCAAGCAATACCCTGCTCTTTATGGAGATAATAATTCCTCAAAGAAACACACAAAGACTCTGTGCAAAGTTCTTTGTGCAACAATGCATCTCAATTCGCGCTATGATATACATTCTCATGCAATTGAAAAATGACTGTTATGCATTGTAAATACTCAAATGACATTATCTCAAGTTTTGTTTGACCAAACTCTGATCAACGCAACACCCCGGACTGAACATTGTTGGACGAACGGCAATCAACAGATCAACACCCTGATCCTATTTCGAATTTGGTCAATTCCAACCCTGATCGTTGCAAAATATCGTCTGTTTCGGAATATGCATCTTGACAACTGTTTCCAGGTAATACTTTGTATTTACCAATGTACGACTTCTTCAGTATTTTGTTTTGAGTCACCATTACATGTATACCGAATGCGGACCTCGGAGAAGACACTACAAAATGACAATCGCAACAAGTTTACAGAAAGAAAGAAAATATTTTATTCCAATTAAAGGGCCCATAATTATAATGGAACAGCCAACGTGGAACAGCCATAGTTTTCCATTTATAACTAGAAATGTAAACAAACATTACATCTTCCGTAGATTGTAAATAATGGACTGTTGTTCTCGACTGCTAATGAATTTGATTTTTTATTTCCAATGCCTTGTTCTTTTATGATTTATTTCAAAACAGCCACATCGTTTCATTGACGGTTCCTGGGAAGTACGTTTACGCCATTCATACAAATGTAAATAAAGGCCTCGGTCTTCCGTATTCATACTTTTATGAATGGGAAATTCATTCTGTGATTAATTAACAAATTCGGGCACCATTTAAGTGTTGAAAAGTTCGGGCAATAAAATTAATGTTCAATGAAAATAGACAATTGAGTGTCAGAGTTTTTTAATGAGATCAGAAAGATGTGTACGAGGTTTCCTGAAATGGATTCTTTTAGCATGGGTATGATCACTAATGTTTGATTGCGTGAGGTTGGTCACCTGGGTCGTACATAGGATAGAATTCTATCCTTTGGATAGACACTAATCCAAAAATAGAAATTTGAAAAATGGTTTGCGATAGCTGATAAGTGAGGGACCCCCTTCAAAGGGGCGGTATAACAAGGGCACACTGTACTTTGAAAATATATAAGTTTGACCCCTTATAATCTGGAAATAGTGAGAGGTAGGCAAAAAAATACTACTGAAAGCTTGAATCAAAAAGAACAATTCATATCGTCTCTCTTGTGAAGAAACATTAAAAATTTTCTATGGTGCAGAATAAATGAACATGATGCAACTAAATCTGACAGATAATAAATACTGGTAACAAGTGAAGACCCTAAAAGATGTCTTGCCCATCCCTGCTGGCCTCTAATTTGATGTGAAATCTAAGTGAACTAATCAGGAAAGTGAACATGCTCACTAGACCGTGAAATTGAGGAGAAGGACAAAAGATACCTGCCAGACTGACATATACTACCCAAGACCAACCTACATACCAAATATTATCAACCTACTACTTCTAGTTATTGAGAAATGGACTTAAGCAGAAAAACTTAACATGGCCACTAGACCCTGAAATTGAGGTCAAGGACAAAAGTCACCTGCCAGTCTGACATGTACTACCCAAGACCAACCTACAAACCAAATATTACCAATCTACCACTTTTAGTTATTGAGAAATGGACTTAAGCAGAAAAACTTAACATGGCCACTAGACCATGAAATTGAGGTCAAGGACAAAAGTGACCAGCCAGACTGACATGTACTACCCAAGACCAACCTACATACCAAATATTATCAACCTACCACTTCTAGTTATTGAGAAATAGACTTAAGCAGAAAAACTTAATATGGCCAATAGACCGTGAAATTGAGGTGAAGGACAAAAGATACCTGCCAGACTGACATGTACTACCCAAGACCAACCAACATACCAAATATTATCAACCTACCACTTCTAGTTATTGAGAAATGGATTTAAGCAGAAAAACTTAACGTGGCCACTAGACTGTGAAATTGAGGTCAAGGACAAAAGTCCCCGAGCCGAGCATGATACAACCGCAGCATGTCGACCACTAAAATTTGAACAAGTCAGTGTAAACTAAAATGAATGTGGACACAGTAATTTGCTGGACACTATCACCCTGGTGAATTGCTCGGATGTTTCAGGGAATAGCATTTGCATTTCACCAGGTGATTGTTTGGTGAATGTTCATTAGCTCACATGGGATTCTCGGATTGTAGAGCCTGGTACCGGTTTGTCCATAATCAAACACAAGATAGATTTCCACACATATTATATTATATTGTCAAGTATTTAGCACTATATACAAATATGTTACAATATAACAAGTTCCTAAGTAATCATTTTGTTGAATAACACAGTTGTTATGAAACAGTAGATAAACTTAAAATTGTCATGCTAAAGCTAATATAATGATACTAAAAATTTCAATTCTTGTTCGATCGAAAACTCCAATCTAACTGCCTCCAAAACCCCTATATCTTTTCCAAAACTTCTCCTAGGAGATATTTTACAATTACCCAATCATGCCAATAAAAACTCTTATTTCACTAATATGGGCAGAACTAAAATCATAACTTTGATTAATCTTAGACACCAAAATTAAATACAAACAAACTTGTTAGACACACAGGATTACTGTAAACCGGGAAATTTTCGCGATTTTCGCGTTTGGAATGGAAACGCCAAAATAAAACGGCGCGAATATACTTGTCTATTATTGAAATCAATGATCAACAATTTGGCAGCGCGAATTCAAAACTGTGCGAACTAAAATCCAGTCAATTTACTGCGAAAATTTCCTGGTTTACAGTATCTAAATTGACAACTGCTTACATTTTTAAGCCTAGGTGATAATTCCCAATAATCTGAATCTGATAGACAATCATCCTTATTAAAATCCCCTGTTAGGGTGTTTGCAGAATAATTAGACACTTAACACCATCTTAGCTGGAAACATAATCCCTTAAAAGCATTTTGAAATCTACAAATGATTTCCCACAAAAGAATAAAATTGTTGAATTAAATTTCTGAATTATAATATTAAAAATATTCAAGATATATACAAAAAAATTGCCATTGAAAAATGAACCCATTTTCATCAGTGAAAAATGGGTTCATTTTTCAATGGTGATAACACAATTAGGACCTTGTCACATTAATTAACTGGACACAAACTAGTGAAAATAACAAGAGTGGACCCTAATAGATGTCTCGCCCGTCCCTGCTTGTCTCTTGTCATGCACTACTCAAGAGCAACCTACAAGCCAAATATTATTACCATTCCACTTACAGTAATTAAGAAACTATTCTAATCAGAAACACTCAACTTTGTTCACTAGACCATGAAATTGAGGTCAAGGTCAAAAGCCATATGGCAGACTGACATGTACTAACCAAAACCAAGCTATCTACCAAATATCATTGACCTATGGCTTGTAGTTATTGAGAAACAGACTTAAGCAAAAAAACTTTACCTGGTCACTGGACCGTGAAATTGAGGACAAGGTCAAAAGCCATATGGCAGACGGACATATACTAACCAAGACCAAGCTATACACCAAATATCATTGACCTATGGCTTGTAGTTATTGAGAATCAGACTTAAGCAAAAAAACTTAACCTGGTCACTGGACCGTGAAATTGAGGTCAACGTCAAAAGCCATACGGCAGACTGACATGTACAAACCAAGACCAAGCTGTTTACCAAATATCATTTACCTATGGCTTGTAGTTATCGAGAAACAGACTTAAGCAAAAAAACTTAACCTGGTCACTGGACCGTGAAATTGAGGTCAAGGTCAAAAGCCATATGGCAGACGGACATGTACTAACCAAGACCAAGCTATATACCAAATATCATTGACTTCTAGCTTCTAGTTATTGAGAAATGGACTTAAGCAAAAAAACTTAACCTGGTCACTGGACCGCGAAATATAGGTCAAGGTCACATGATTTTGGGTCCGACAGATAGGGTTCGCCGTAAGCTACATATGGACCAAATATAAAGTTCCCACATCAATGGCTTCTTACGCCGCCGTCGCCGTCGCCATCGCCGTCATACTTTGCACGCCTATGTCTCGCTTTCGCGACTTTCGTCGCGGGCGAGACAAAAATTAGCCCTTTTAATCCCTTATTACTAGGATATTATAAGAGCTAAGAAATTCTGGGCCAACATTAAGAATATTTTTGTTTCCCCTCCCCAACTGGGTTGTTCAGGTTATGGGTAGGTAGGTAGGAAAATTATTTTATATTTTCTTCAAATATAAAATGTTACTTAAAATTTCAAATATATTTACATAATGCCTGTTTTACATAACAAACTTTTGTTGACTGTAGACCAAAAAAAAAAAAAATGAACAGCAACGGTCGATAAAATTTTTTGGGTAGCAGCAATTTTAGCAGGTCAGTCGTGGGAGGGGAAACAAACAATTTTTTATTTTTGACCCTGTTGACTGCCATCAAGAGAAATCCAAAGAAAAAACTCAGGTTTAAATTCATGAAAAATAAAGATTTCACGTATTTTGAAATATTGCAATTTGGCCTCTTTGACCCATTATAGCTTGGAAACCAAAGAGCAATGCAAAATATACTGCCATATCACTGAAAGCTTAAAATAAGAACAATCAAAAGATAAAAATCCCATCAAAATCTAAGACTTCACTTATTTCTAATAATTGCAATTTTGACCCCTTTGACCCCTTATAGCTCAGAAGCAGTAAGAGCTACATCAAATCCGTTTTGCATACCTCTGAAAGCTTACATTGAGAGGAATCCAAAGAAAAAAATCCCATCAAAATCTGTTGTAAAATACAGATTTTACATATTTCTAAAAATTGCAATTTTGGCCCCTTTGACCCCCAATAGCTCGCAAACGGTAAAAGCTGCATCAAATCCGTTGACATACTACTGAAAGCCTACAATGTGAGGAATCTAAATAAAAAATCCCATTGAAATCGGACGAAAAATAATCAAAGCTCCGATGGAGCTGAATCTCGAAGCCCTGAAGTGCTACATGTGGCAAAACTTCGTAGTCATCCAAAGAACTACTGCATACATCTGCATGTATTAAGTTATAGTCCGTAATATGTTAAAATAATTGGATTGTGTGATTTCGCATGTTGATTTCATTGCTATTATACAATTATAGCCTTTAATTTAGGGTAATATCCATTATTATTTAATCGAGAAAAGGTTATTTTTCCGAGGTCCGTAGGACCAAGGTAAAATAACCTTTTCGAGATTAAATAATTATGGATATTATCCGAAGTCGATTAAAGGCCATAACTGTATTATTATACTGAACTAAAAACTAAAAGAAAAACGGTGTTTTATGATATCAATATCAAATCCATATGATAAATGTCTAAATAAACCAAAACGAATGAATTTAGTAATGGGTGGTGAGTTAGTATTTGCTTACATTACAGGGATTTCCTCACGACCTGAAAAGCAACACATTAGTCAACTATATAAAAAAAAGAAATGTTTTTTTTTTAATCGGGAGCAAGTTCCAGTGCTTCGTTTCATTTGACGGGCGTCCATAGAAAAAAATCGTCATGAGCTTTTTCCTCAAAACTTTAACTATCGAACTCCGAGCTTTTCATATGTAGAAAGAGCATACTGCTGCACTAATGTTAAGTACTTATGGTGGTTTTTTTTATCTGGGATTATCGTAATGTCCCTGTCAGTGCTTGGCAGCCATGTTTATTTACGTTTACGTTGACGACAAGGGAAATAACTAGTTATTTGTTCGACGTGCTAAAGCGCGCCTTCTCAAATTAGTTGTTTTGCCTACGCACACTTTCCCGAACAGTTATTTTGCCTACGCGCACTTTCCCAAACAGTTATTTTGCCTACGCGCTATTACTTGTAGAAATACCAATATTATTTTTACCATAGTTTCTATAGTAAAGTATAATAATATATATTATCCAGCGCATTTGGCCACTTATTGCGATTTTAAAGGCATAAAAACTTCTTAAAAGGCGACCGCAAAGCGAGAGCCTTTTAAGAAGTTTTCAGTCTTTAAAATCGCTGTAACTGGCCAAATTGCGCTTGATAATTAATTTGTGCGAAAATTTGAATGAACAAATAGCGATGTTTGTATTTTGAATGCTACGAATCATTTACTACACTATTTTAAGAATACCCACTACAACGACTCGTTATTGATTTTTTGTAACTATGAATGGGGACATGTTTGACCTAAATAAATAATTTAAATCATAATTATAGAACACCAATCCCTGAATCTATTAAGCACTAATTGATACTCAAAACAATAAATACTTTACTGACTTTGAAAATTTATAAACATAATGTAATAAACTCAATGTTATAATACTAAATTAATCGCACTTCTGGACACGTGTACTTATGTAAACTTTAAATATAGATCGCTTCAGCTGTGTGAATACACATCTGACGTGTTTATCGTAGTGGTGTTCCGATGATCGGAAAATGTCTCAAATCGGTCGGTTGACTATCCAGATGTGATTAATCGATTGTGATTTTCTTCAATCGATTGATAATCGGTTAACTAAAAGTACATGTGACCTTTAGGGAAAAGAATTGGAAGGTCATGCAGGGCTCAATTTTGTGCCTGTTTTAGGAACCATGGCTCCCAAAACTGTCCTACTGGCTCCAACTTTGGACAATAAGGAGCCAGATTGGCTCCTGAAAACCTTGATTTGGTCACAAGATTGATATACAAGTCTACCATGTCTAAGTTAATTGAAAAATGATTTATCATTCTATCATTTATATACTTAAAATTTTGATTTAGGTTGCCATTCAAGTTCTGCAGTGACATTTTCAAATCCTGAACTGTGTCAAACATTAAATATTGTTTGTCAAAATATTTATATATATATATATAAAACCAAGTTTAATGGCACCCAGTAGTTCTCTAATTTCTCCTTTAAAAATTCTATATTGATCTACATATAATAAGATAAATAAGCAGTAGTAAACTCGTGTACACGGATAACATACTGGCTCGTGGATTTTTTAATTGGCTCCAAATTTTTTCTAGTTTGGAGCCAACTGGCTCCTTGAATGAAAACATAACTTTGAGGCCTGCCATGAAAAGTTAATACATTTGAAAACTTGCCCTCCCTGATCAGTTTCAGCTCAGCTTGCTAAAATCAGGATGTACTTTTGCCATCACTTTGCATCCATCATCCGTCTGTCATTCCTTAGTCTTTCCGTCATCTGTTATTGTCCTTCAGCTTTGTCTGTCCGTCATAACTGGGCCAATTGAAACAATGAACTTGTTACAACAGTGGTCCCTATATAAAACGTTGTTTTTGGGGTTCAAAGATGCCGTTAGAAGGGGGCATAATTTAACACTGGAGCCTATGGGACACATATATAAAGATCTTCTTCACACAAACTGCTTGCCCAAATGGAATTAAAATAAGATACAGTAATCCTTGGGTTATCCCTTGTACAAATAATTCTATACCATAAACAAGATGGCCACCAGTAGGGAGCTTAGTTTAACATCAGACTTTATGGGAACATATTTTTAAATCCTTTTCTCTGAAAATATCAATACAATTGCAAAAAAAAATTGGTCACAATGTTCCTCAGATAGACCCATTTTATAATATATCCAGCAAGTTTTGGTTCTATTAAGATGGCTGGCAGTGAATCATAGTTTAACACTGGATTCTATTGGAACAATTTCGAAGATCTTCCAATTGAAATACTAAAAGGCCAGTTAGAACCAATCTTGGTCAAAACAGTCTTCAGGTAGTCCATAGGTTTAAGGGGGAAAGTCAGTGGTTATCTAAATTAAGCAAAGGAACTAATGTTTATTGTGTACATTTGTGTGTACAAATTTCACATTTACAAACAAAACTATTTGGAATATAAGAATATATTCATTAGTTCCAATGAAAAGCAAGCACTTCATACTATAGACACATATTCAAAAGTCCTAAAGCAAAATCAAAGGAGGAATTGCGAGATAACCGATTATGACCGATAGCCGGTCGGTTAAGCCTAACCGATTATGATAGATAATCGGTTGGTATTTTCATTCGATTGAACACCACTAGTTTATCGTATGTTTCATTTTAAACCAATAAAAACATCTTATAAAGGTCAATGGGCATGTTTTCCCATCAGATATAAAGACAGCCATTCATTTTCTATAAGCAACGAGTAAAAAAAACGAGTAATTTGATTAACATGCATATTGTTTTCAGTTTAATAAAACAACACTGTATTCAACTCAAGAAAATGAAGAAATCACTTATTAATAAATACTAAATGTATCCGATTTTGAAAGGAACTTGCGCACTATATTTTATTGGAAGCACGAAGATCATCTTTTAGAGCTGTTAATAGGCTTGAAGCCTCATGCGGGGCACATGATTTTTTCTTGCCATATCAATATCTCTCCAGCCATTTCATGGCTTCGAGATAAAAATTTAAGGTATTCTGCATGTTTGCAATTTTGCCCTGTTGGGCCCTCATACAGTTAGCTCAACGCAAACTGATTCTCTTTCTCTTAACACCGAGTATTTTCCTGGTGGGACACTGCAAAACACCGAAATTCACTGAAAAATACTCGGTGTTGTCTTGGAGGAATTACACGGATTAGCGTGTCGTTTATTGCCCTGAAAACGAAAATCCTCCCAACACCGGGTTACACTAAAGACCTGAGCGCGGACCTGAAAAGAAATGAATAGACCTGAAATTATGTTTACCGGTTTACTAAAATAATCATAACTTTTTCATTTCTTGACGGATATTTTTCATTTTAGGCTTTATTTAAAGAACAAACAATATTCTTTTTGAATGTTAAAAAAATAATTTTGAATTCACTTGAATTTGATGCCAAAACTCGGACCTAAACGGAGAAATGAAAAGACCTGAATGGAAATGATAATTCATCTGTTACTTTACTAAAAATTCTATAACTTTTTTGTTTTTCTATTTATGTTTCTAAAATTTTGTTTTTAATCACGTAAAATTAATAATGTTTGTGAATATACAAAATTTTTGGCAATACACATTATTTTGTTCTCAAAAAGTGGACCCGAACGGAGATTTTAGAGACCAGAATGAACTTGAAAATGGGTGGGTAGCTTTACTAAAATAAATATAACTTTTTTATTTTTCAATGGATTTTTGTTATTTCTGACTTTATTTAAGGAAGAAATAATGTTCCTTTTGAATATTAAAAAATAATTATGACTGAACTTGGTTTTGATGCCAAAAAGCGGACCTGAACGGGGAAATGAAAAGACCTGAACGGAAATGATAATTCATCTGTTACTTTACTAAAAATTCTACAACTTTTTTGTTTTTCTATTTATGTTTCTAAAATTTTGTATTTATTAAAGAAGAAATAATGATGTTTGTGAGTATATAAAATTTTTTTTTTTGGCAATACACATTATTTCATTCTCAAAAAGTGGACCTGAACGGAGATTTTAGAGACTTGAACTAACTTGAAAATGGGTGGGTAGCTTTACTAAAATCAACATAACTTTTCTTTTATTTCTGGACGGATTTTTTTAAAAAAAAATTGTCTTTGTTAAAAGGAGATAGAATATTCTGTGTGACGGGTGCCACGCGTGGAGCAGATCATGCTTACCCTTCCGGAGCACCTGATGATACCTCAGTTTTTATAGGGGTTCACACTGCTAGTGCTTTAGTTTTGTGGCGTTCTTGTTCATTTTTGTTTATTTGTTTTGTCTTTGTCATACTGTCTCAATTAGTGTTGCTGTGAATTGCCGTGATGTTCGATTTATGATTTTAGCATTTCCCCTTTCCTTTTCTTGCTTCGGTATTCGTTTGCTGATGTATCTTTTAGAATATAAAAAAAATATTTGGAGTAAAATTGATTTTGAAAGCGGACCTGAATGGAGAAATGAAAGGACCTGAACGGAACTGATAATTCATCAGTTATTTAACTGAAAATTCTATAACTTTTTTGTTCTGTAATTATTTTTTTCAATTTTTTGTTTTTATGAAAGTAAAAATATTGAAGTGTCATAAATTTTTATATACTCACAAACATCATTATTTCTTCTTTAATAAATTCAAAATTTTAGAAACATTAATCCGCCAAGAAANCACTTCTAGTTATTGAGAAATGGACTTAAGCAGAAAAACTTAACGTGGCCACTAGACCGTGAAATTGAGGTCAAGGACAAAAGTCACCTGCCAGACTGACATGTACTACCCAAGATCAACCTACATACATGTCAAGGTCACATAATGGTATGTCTGTCAGGTAGCACTTGATTAGTACTACCACTGGACCAAATATGATGTTCCTACATCAAAGGGTTTTCAAAATATCCTGCATTTAGTAAAAGTTAACGCCGTCGCCGTCGTCATACTTTGCACGCATATGTCTCGCTTTTGCGACTTTCGTTGCGGGCGAGACAAAAATTACTATTTTTATTTATTAGAATATGGATCATACTTCATTTTAAGCAAAAAAATATTGATAGGTCATTGTGGCCTTTTTTAGATTTAAATGCCTGAAATTCTGGTAGGAAAGCGAACTGCTCTATACTTTTCATTCACTTTGAATAAAGGCAATCAACCTTTGAAATGCAATGAAGGAGTGTCAAGAATTTCATCAAATTTTCTCAAAAGTCTATTGAAGATGCATACCGGTACAATCATATTTTGAAAAGAAAATTGTACGAGTTACCAATCTGTTACTCAAGGGACATTACTCTCTTGATAACTTCATTAAAGTATTAAAGTCTTTAGGGCTGTTCCAGAAAAGTTTGCCTGGTACCCTTTGAAGGCACTTTATATAAATTGTTGTGGGTGGTTGTGTTTTCATCATCATTTTGCATTGTACATATGGGGAGGAATTCTATGGGTGGTGGGGGTCAATAAAAAGTGCCTTCGAAGGCCCCATGTAAATTTTTATGGAACAGCCCTTAACACATTATATTCAGTTTTGTTGAAATTTTTACTTTATGATTACAGTTAAGTTTATTATAAGACATGTATTAAGTAATTCAAGTTGACCTCAATCTTATTACAGTCTGTTTAATTGATTTTGATGAGCCTTTTAAAAGATAATTGGGATTTAATTTCCCAAGGGTGTAATCTTTGTGGGGGTTGATGCATACATTTACTCTCTTTGCTCATTTATAATTGATAGGTAATAACACAGTCAAGATGCCAAACCATATGGGAAAACTTTTGTTTGTCACAGGGATTAGAAACATTCACTTTTCTTACAATTTTGGTGTCGCGGCAGATTTACCTGTAAATCTTCATATTTTTTAGCATTTCTCTATTGAAACATAGGACATTTTTAGTACACTTTACAGCTACATTTTTCTACCGATATACAAAATACATCATTTTATAGAAAAAAGATTGCTGCAAATCATAGTATAAATTTTGTCAAATAAATTTATTGCAAAGTATACAAATTTTATCTCTAAAACTTGGATAATTATGGCTTTTTTAGAAATATACCTTGAAATCTTACACTTCATGAATTTTTTTTTTTCAGTACACCCTCAATTTTCCCCAAAATATTTAATGCTCCAAAATTTATGATTGAAAGAGGAAACTTCAAAGCATCTCAAGATATAATTTTCTTTAAATTTAGTTGAAAATTCAAATGCAAAATTCACAGTGAAAAGTTAAGTTTTTGAACTCCAAAATCATGAAAATTGCATGAGCATGGTCACATCAGTCAAAATTTATCAGCACTGTAAAAATCCTTCCTGTATAAATTATATATGGCTATAAAGCCAATACAAAGAGCTTTATCCTGGTAAAATTTCGTAATAGTAGGATGGAATTTAACATGTACACAGTGTAACACAGTGTAACACTAGCGAGTAAAAGTTAGCGATAACTGCATTTTACTCTGTTGCCGTTTTTGCCATGGCTTTGGACTTTTATTTTTGTAATCATCTCTTCCCTTGTTCCTCCGGTATTTTACTGCTGTTGTTTGTGAAAGTAGGTTATACCCGACTGTTCACGATAACTGCATTTTGCACATGCTCTTGTCATGCTCATATGCCTTTGAATTGGTAAAATGCAATGTCATAGTAAAGTGACGTTTTGCTTAATTCTCCTACTTCATTTTTGCAGGAACTACTTTTACTTTCCACTTAAAGTCATAGGATCACAGATATATCCTGAAAGGGTGAACCTAGTATGTCAAGGAATGTATCATAATATGTCTTTTTAATAAAAGACATATTATGATACATAATAATCTAGACACTAAAAAGCCAAATAAGAGTGGCAAATTATTAATAAGCCTTTGTAAAGAATCCGGCTTGAGAATACTGAATGGTAGATCAATTGGAGATCTCCATGGTAAACATACATGTATTAAATATAATGGTTCTAGTGTTGTTGATTATGCAGTTGCATCTGCAAATTTGTTATATACAAATGTAATTAGTACTTTTATGGTACATGACTTTACACCTTTATCAGATCATTGTGCAATAAGTTGTAATTTATTAACATCTTTTTTTGATAGTACAAACAACAAACAATCACATTTAGAACCACTCCCAGTACAAACAACCAACAATCACATTTAGAACCACTCCCAGTACAAACAACCAACAATCACATTTAGAACCACTCCCAGTACAAACAACCAACAATCACATTTAGAACCACTCCCAGTACAAACAACCAACAATCACATTTAGAACCACTCCCAGTACAAACAACCAACAATCACATTTAGAACCACTCCCAGTACAAACAACCAACAATCACATTTAGAACCACTCCCAGTATAAACAACCAACAATCACATTTAGAACCACTCCCAGGTAAATTCTTATG
>MJUU01073560.1:0-11415 GCA_002080025.1 Modiolus philippinarum | reverse complement strand
ATTTTACAGGATTGTTAGTCACCATTAGTACTAGATCATATCGCATCGCCATTTTGATTCGTCAAATTTTGTGGAAGTTATGGGACTTTGGTTATTTCCACATTGTTTTACAATGGCAAATCTTGTGGACGCGACTCCTCAGAAACCCTTGGCCAGAATTCATTCAAATTTTACAGGATTCTTAGTCACCATTAGTTCTAGATCATATCGCATCACCATTTTGATTCTTCAAATTTTGTGGGAGTTATGGGACTTTAATTATTTCGACATTGTTATACAATGGCAAATCTTGTGGATGCAACTCCTCAGAAACCACTGGCCAGAATTCATTCATATTTTACAGGATTGTTATCATATCACATCGCCATTTTGATTCGTCAAATTTTGTGGGAGTTATGGGACTTTGGTTATTTCCACATTGTTTTACAATGGCAAATCTTGTGGAGGCAATTAACTACTCAGAAACCGCCAGCCAGAATTCATTCAAATTTTACAGGATTGTTAGTCACCACTAGTACTAGATCATATGGCATCGCCATGTTGATTTGTCAAATTTTGTGGCAGTTATGGGACTTTGATTCTTTCCACATTGTTATACAATGGCAAATCTTGTGGACGCAACTCCTCAGAAACTGCTAGTCCGAATTCATTCTAATTTGACAGGATTGTTAGTCAACTTATGTACAAAATCATATTGCATAGCCATTTTGATTTGTCAAATTTTACAGGAGTTATGGGACTTTATCGACTTAACGCATGCTACAGCTTAGGAACACTTTGTGGGCGCAACTCCTGGGAAACCACTGTACAGATTATGCTGAAATTTTGTGTGAACATTTGCCACCATATGTACTTGATCATATTATGCTGCCATTTTGATTGGACAAATTTTACGGGAGTTACTAGTATGGGACTTTATCGACTTTATGCATACTACAACATACATGTAGGAAGACTTTTTGGACACATCTCCTCAAAATCCAATTTAGGGATTTTTCTGAAATTTTGCTTGGCTGTTTGCAACCTAATGCAGTTGATCATATCCTGCCGCCATTTTGATTCGCAAAATTTTGCATGACAGGGATGATGCTACTATATAATTTAGGGCCGCCCGGCGGCCCCATTCCCCAAACAAGAAAATTCCCAATCGCGGCAACGATGTTTACAAAATCTGGATTTTTTTCATTTCCGTCTTCGGTGAATCCTTCGTTCCGATCCGTGTCACCTTTTGTTAGTACCAGAAATTACTCAAAACATCACAGTAATGTCCAGAAGTAACTAGCCTGGGATCCTGGCCTGTTTGCTGTCGCTGCGCGGTAGCCAGCTTGGGCCAGGATCCCAGGCTAAGAAGTAACTAAATAATGCAATTTACGCTATTTACGACCACCCTGAAGATGAACAAAATGTCTGAAATCACAAATGTCCACCAGGGAACATCTTGAAAGTCAGAATGCGTCACGTGGAATGCGTAAAGTGAATTGAAATCGTGTTGTTATCTTTCATTGTCGTGTCTAAAATTCGAGACTTTCATCCATGACTTTTGAAATACATGTACGTGGTTACGTGCAAATGCTCTCATTGCCAAAGATACGGTTGGCGTTGGAGTAAATATTGTATAGTTATGACTTGAAATCAGAGTTTCTGAAACTTGGTTTTTAACTGGTTGAGAATTTGGAACTACACTTCATATGGGGGTGCTTTCATTTCTACTGGTTGAAACGAAATGTGGAAATGACTTGCTGTATGATTAATGAATGAATGCATAGTCATTTCATGGAATGAGGTATATATATCATTTGGTATGAAGGGTTTGATTTTGGTGATAATATTGAAATGTGTAAGTCATCTTAATTTGCAGACAATCAAAGAATTTCTGACAGAATGTTGATTTGCTTTCATATAGGAAAAGAGCAATACCTTTCGTTGATGATCAGCTTGATAAAATTCAAATCTGGTGTAATTTGAAAAACTATTTAAAATATAGTCTTAATGTTTGAAAAAAATGTATAAAATATAGTCCAAATGGCTTTGGTGTAATGATACTTTCCATTCTTCAAAGTGTTGTTTTGTGTACTTACGTATATTCTTGGTTTACACAAACGTATGTTGCAGTATTTGATATGTTTTCATTTTTCCCAATTTAAGTTGTCGCGATGCAAAATTCCCAATTTGTTGGACGGGGGACCCATTTGAAAAGAGCTAAAATCATCCCTGCATGAGTTATTGGACTTTATCGACTTTACTGCGGCGGCGGGGGACATAGCTACGCGTAGCAATCTTGTTTATTTTAATGAAAATCATCATCAGTGTTTATCATGCATACATACATGACATGTAAATACAGTTGACTCTTGTTGTCTCGAACTCGGATGACTCGAAATTTCGGTTAAGTCGAAGTTTTGTCGAAGTCCGGGAAAAAATGCCTATTTGTCTATGTTATTTTACTTCTTTTTAGTCGAAACTGGATGAGTCGAAATTTCGGTTTTCTCGAAGTAAAAATTTAGTCCCTACAATGAATTTCCTTGTAAAAGTCAGTGGTTATCTCGAACTAATAACAACGTGTCAACATGGTCAAAGTGTCAAATCATTTGACCTGTCGGGGGAAAAAAATTGGTTCGGTTGAGTCGAACTTTTCTTATGGTCCCTCCAATTTCAAGATAAAGAGAGTCAACTGTATAAAACATCTGACATACATGTAAAAATGAAAATTACATTTTGTACATAAAATTTGTTATAAATGAAAAAAAGTCTGCATGAGTTATAAATGTCAATTCAAACACTGAATTTTAATCATAATCTGGAATAAAATCAGATTTTAAACAAATGAGTTCTAATTTTAACTTAACTAATCTAAATGAATCATACCATTGCATTATGATTGCACCGTAGGGTTTATTTTATTGTCACAGAACTTTAACTCAGAAATAGTTCAGTTTGAAATAAGTATTTTATTTTCATGATTTTTGAACAAATCAACATAGGTATAAAACAAAAATTAAATTTGCAATTATTTATGTATTATTGGGTAAGCTTTATTTTACAATTTATTTTAAAAGGTTAAAACTGTCACTTTACATGAATTAATAAGGGCTGTTCCAGAAAAGTTGGTCTGGGACCCTTTGAAGGCACTTCATATAAATTGCTGTGGGTGGTTGTGTTTTCTTCATCCTTTTGTATTGTACATATGGGAAGAATTCTATGGATGGTAGTGGTAAATAAAAAGTGCCTTCTACATGTTCAAACCCCCCATGTCAATTTTTCTGGAACAGCCCTAAACAATTTTTAATAAAAGGTAACAGTTAAAAGCCGTTTTATTTTTTTTCTTGATAACATAGAAAAGGGGTAGTAACTCAACATCTTAATTCCGTCAGGTTGGTCTTTTAATGAAATTATGTGGTGATTCTTATTAAAAACCATTAAGATTATCAATTATTAGTGTCTGATACTCTCTCAGTTCATTAAAAGGGTTTGTACTTGTCACAAATCATTGGCACATGCATGGGTAAACATAACGGGTAATGCAATCAACAGATGATCAGAAATAATCAATTTATCAAGGAACTAGTAATGTTGCCAGAGGCTTTAAGTTGACATAAAATTATTACCTATGATTATTTAAAACAACAAAATTAGAAACCCTGAAAAGTAATAGTTTATTACATACGATTATTTAAAACAACAAAAAAGTAATAGTCTATATTACATGTACAGTACAAACAGAGGCATTCAGTTGAAAATCACTCAAATCCGACGTCAGTGAATTGTGTGTGAAACTGGGTGAATGTCCGACAACAAACCCGACATTCACCGGCATTCACAGATGTCCGAGAAACTGATAAACAGAGGATTAACTCACCAGCTGTTGTTAATTGTACTTGTCAACATTTATCTACTTGTGTATAAGAAGTAATTATCTCTAAGTGCAGTTAATTATTTTGGAAAAGCTTGCTTTTCATATTTCAAATAGTCGGAATATCGAGATGATATTTTTAAAAAATATTATGCGTATGGCAGAAAATAACTTAATTGGAATGAACATCGTGAATTATATGTGACTCTCAGAACTCAAAGTTGTTAAAAGATCATATTATATAAAATAATTTGTTACTTATTAAATAATTTGCATGAATATCAGCCTTAAAATTGTGCAATTTGGTTTTGTTAGGTCAAGGTTAATTTTAGTGAGTGACCACCTATAAATAGCACGCTATTAATAACTTTGAATTAAAAAAAAATCACACGAAAAATAGCTTCAGAGAAAATCAATATTCACATATCCTTGCACGGAATATTTCAGTGAATATTCAGTTCCAAGAATTACTTAACATTCCATAAAAGCATTTGTTATTTTTTACCTGATGTCACGCTCAACAGACGGTGAACTTTTCTCATTTTATGCTAACATCTTCATAAAAGAGTTTTATCCGAAAGAAGTTTCCAATAGTATAAAAGTTCCTTTTTGCTGAGATAATAATTTAATTCTGAAATGCCTCTGCAAATTTTGGAAGAGACCACGTATTTGGCTCCTATTTTTGTCACAAACAATACATGCGAGCCTACTTTGAAGGGGAATCCGCTAAACTGTAATTTGATTGGTCATAAAAATAGAAATTCCATGCTTCAATTTCGTGCAACCTGAACATTCTAGCATGTCAGTATGAGAATCTACGGAGGCTTACGTTTTGAAATTAGACGTGTTTTAACCCACTTTTCTCGGTCAAATGGAAATTGAAGAGATATTTTTACATAGGTATATGTTTCGTCGATGCCATCCAATTGTCTTTTTTTATTCGTTGCATTTACATTTGGAAATACGATTTTGATAGGGAAGTCACATGAAACCCAGTTGTCATTGAGTTTATTTTTTCCTCTTAATTTGATATTAGCCTAAAACTTTTGAAGAGACAATTAGGACACTAAAACTCTGACAATTCTGGTGGAAGTCCGACTTTCACTGGCATTTATCAGTTGACCCATCATCAAAGAAAATTGCCGACAATTTTTTGGGTGAAATTTTTCCAACAATTTTGCCCGACAAACACCAACAAAACCTGTGAATTCCGGGGTGACAAGCGTGAAAATTGTCGGACCAGAGTGATTTTTAACTGAATGCCTCTGTTTGTACTGTATCTGTAAAAAATATACTGTATGGGAAAGTAAATTTTACTTTCTAGAAGGGCATGGCATAAGTATGACAAAAAGGGCATGGCGTCAACAAGCACTGTTAGGAATGGCATGGTGTCATTGCAAGCTAAACATGCTGAGGGAGAACATAAAGTATACTCACTGTGGTTGTGCAGAATTCTATTGCACCCCTACCCATTTCTCTCCTTTTTGAAGAGGGCATTGAAACTTGTTTCCTGGTAAATTTTTGAATTACTTTTCCTTTTCTCATACTGGTATAGCTGAAATTCTGCTTTATTAACATTAACTTTCAATAACCCGTCAAATTTTCTATAATACACCATGAAATTTTACAGGAAAATACTTCTTTTTGCAGTTAATAAATTTTTCTTGGTGACTTGCTATATTAGACCATGTAGGGATGGGTAAAATTGATCTCAGAAACATGCTCCTAATTTATAACACTCAAGTATGAATTAATACATTCACTAAATTCTAAGGACCCTCATTTACATGTACATGTATATATTCTTGATATTAGAATAACAGTTTAAAACATCAAAGAAACAGAAACGGAAAGAAAGTACGCTTTAAAAACTAACCCCCCAAAACAGGATAAATACATGTACCCTACCGGTACGTTACAATGTATGTAGTCTGACTAAAAAATAGTTTTTGAAGTTGTAAGGGTCTTTACCATTAACACAGAAAGGATATGGAATAATGCACACGAGATAGTCTCTGGATCATCGCTTTTACTGGTATGCATGTTACATGAAATAAAAGGGACAACAGGAAACACCTACAATGGCTGAAAATTATAATTACATGCCACAATCTGCTAGGGAACTACTAGTACACAGGAAAAACACAAATAAGACAAAAGACAAACATTAACAAAGATAGGAACTCGGGACAGCTGGACTTGGTACCTGCACTAGCCAAAGCCATACACATGTATTTATTGTAAATATGTTAGGTGAGTTTCCAATTCTTTTGTGGAAATACCCATACCTTGAAACTTGAAGACAGTCAAATTTCCTGGGTAACCTATTGGATACAAGGACAAAAACAACTTGCTGTCACTTTGAATTTTAGAAAATATTTGCCAGTTTGATAAGACAACCTTTGGATATCATCATGATTGCTGAACAAACCTTTCAGGTCACATGTTGTCAGGTAACACACAGGGTAACACAGTGGGAACGTAATCAACAAAGATTTGACAGTGTCACCTGATCATGATAGAAAGATATAATTAGAACATGAACTTAAACATCTGTAGAATGTTTAAGGAAATAACAAAATACAGAAATTGTAGTAAATTTTAGTTCTGCACATGGACATTACCACTACTTGTGTCTTTTCACTACAGATGAAATAAAAGTGACATGACATGGCTAGCCAATGGTTACAATTTGCTCCTCTCCTCTTCTAAAGAAGAAAAGAGTGGATCATAACCCTTGGCTAGTGAAGATGGGCAAAAGATACAAACTAATGCTTATGTGCATTTACTCCATTTTTGTACTCCATATCCTTTCGTTCACCATTTACATTGTATGCATTATTACTGTTGTGATATAATTTCATATTTATGTTTCAGATCATCTTGCTGTGAAATGGATTCAGAAAGAAAGATGTACATATCAAATCCTAAAACTTCAACCCCAATGAATGTAGATAAGAAATCCTCAAAAGGACAAATTAAGTTACTGACAGACAGTCCAATACACACTGTAAGGGATAGTCCAATACATATTGTACAGGATGCTCAAATACACAATGTAAGGGCAGACAATTCACAGATTGACAAAGATTCATTTATTAAATCTTTACATCTCATTACTAGTGATGGGTCTACAGATGATGAAAAGAAAGATTGCACTTCAGATAAGGGTATATCTGATGACTGCGAAAAGAGAGATTGCACTTCAGATAAGGGTATATCGGATGACGGAGAAGTGAAGAATTTCATGTCTAAGGATGTTAGCATAGCATTAGAGCATAGCCTTGGTATTGATGATTATTATTGTAAAAACCCATGGAATAATACACCTGTGCATGCCCAGGGTGCAACAAAAATTATTTATGCATCAAATAGCAAGAAAAATGTAGGACAAAATATACAAACTAAAGCTAGCAATAAAATCAAGAAAGTAAGTTCAAAATCTAGTGCTTGTGAACTGTCCAATACAAGGGAGAAAAAGAAAAACCACCGGCAATCCTTGGTAGATCAACATATCTGGGAAGCTATTGAATCTGTATGTAGAGAAAATTTACGTGAAATTTCAAAGAAAACGTCCAGTAAAACGATTTCTGAAGCTTTGAAGTCAAAGAGTTTACAAAATGTTTTGGTAAAGAATAATAGGAAAACCACAAAAAGGAACAAAATTATAAATGAGGAAGTGAGAGATGAATTAACTGAAGATTCATATTCAGATGTCGAAATTGTAACAGTCTCAAAAGACGATGTTACATTTTCGTCAATGAAAAATAAATCTAGTGATCGATCAAACGATGAGCAGAATTCAAGTGCGCCTGGTTCTGATAAGAAAATGAAAACTTTGTATTCTTTTAAAGAAAAATTTGCAGACGAGAGTAGCAATAATGATCAAAGTAGTACAAGTTTCACTGAGAGTTTGTCAAAAACTTGGGAAGAAATAGGAGCAAATTTGACAAAAATTGGGGAGAGTATTGGACTTAATGTAACTGAGGACAATGATAAGAAGAAATCTTCAAGCATATCTAAAAATAGAAAAACAGAAAACAGTCCTAAGAAAAAATTTGAACATGCTGTTGATAGTAATTTAGATGTCGGAGCAAATTCAAAATCAGATATCACTGATCAAGTATCTAATGAATCATTTGAAAAAGTTGGTAAACAAAGGAAATCCTTAATTGGACGCAGTCCAAACTCAGCTAAGAGGTCTTCGAAAAAGCGTCTGTCAGAGATTTTACCGGTTCCCAGAAGGGGAAAGGCGAAGAGAAAAATAATTTCAGACAGTGAAGATGAATTTTGTGATGGAAGTGATGAATCAAATAAAAGACAAAAACATGAAGATGAACAAGGGGACATAACTCAAAGTGTTATTGAAAATGATTGTATTTTAAGGAAAGATCAAAGTAATTTACATAGACCAGAAGAAAATGCAGAAATTCTGATAAATGACTCAAATCATGAAAATGTATCTGTTACAACACATACTAAAGCATTAAGGAAAAAGATCAGAAAAAGTTACGTAGAGATTGACAGCGTAGATGACACAATTGATTTAGATACAGATGTCTCTGTTGTAGTTGCAGAATCATCTATGAATGACGAAATCGAAAATTCTTTTAGTAATGTTGACGAAATTCCAGACCCTGAAGACCAGGAAGATGAAAATAATTTAAATTGTTCTAATATTGAACATGATGAAGTGAGCAAAACTGGGCGGACTCGAAGATATCGAAGGGGCAATACAAGTTTAAATGATTATGTTCAACCGAAAAAGAGGAAAAACACAAAAAGAAGAAAAAAGAAAAAAGTTGAAGGAGGGGTTGAAAATGTTGATACAAACCAGGTGAGATATGCATTGTTAGTTTTATTCCTTTGAAGTGGAAAGCTACAGTCGAACCTTGATAAGTCGAAGTCAAAGGGACTATATAAAATTTTCCCAGTTATCTGAGGTTCGAGACATCGAAGTTTGAGATTAACATATGCTTTCATGTTAAAACAGAGATTGGCAGTCATGCCGTTAAGGTTAATGAGGACAGCTGTCACGTGATAAAAGCAGAAAAATGGCGGGAAAAATTTAAAATGTTCAGAATGGAACGAAATTTCACAGGAATGTTACTTAGCACGTGTAGAAACGAGTTTTGGTGTTTAAAATATCAAAATGGCAACCATTGCTATGGGAACAGAAAATGGTGGGAAAAATTTCAATTTGCTCCAAATTTAATGAAATTTGACAGGAATGTTACTTAGCATGTGTAGAAATGAAATTTGAAATTGGTTTTAAAAATATAAAAATGGTGACCATTGCCATGGAAACAGAAAAATGGCGGGGAAAATTCAATTTGCTCTGAATGGGATGAAAAGGGAAGATAATCTTAAAATAAGGCGAGAAAAAGGAAAATGATCATGAAAAAGGGGAAAATAATTATAAAAATAAAATAAAATGGAGAGATAGTTGTGAAAAACTAAAATAAAGCGCACAAAGAAATTAGAACATTGTAGAAAAGGGGAAATAAGGATAGAATAAAACAAGAAAATTGTGGGGAGAGGAAAATCACCCTAGAACAGCAAAAGCTATCTCCCCCTTCAAAACAGACGTGATAGAAATACTCCCAGAACAAGCCATTGTTGATTTCCCTTTAAAAAGATTCCTCCAAAGAAGTTTTGAACAAGAAAAAATAGAAATATCAACTCCTTCATATAGTCAACATCATCAAAAATGTACCTATATACAACATATTAGGTCATTTCCGGTCAAAATGGTGGGCAACAGGAAATACACACTACTTCATGTCCCACAAGTGTGCTCCTTTATCTCTCTATAGGACTTCTACGGGGCCAGGTGTCTAACTATTATACAATATATCACAAAAGAATTTGTAAATGACAGCTGTCTTTTGTATTTATGTTTAGCAGTAGGCAAAAAAGTATCCACTTCCGGTTTGGCATGTGCAACTTGCAACTTCCTGTTCTAGTCAAGTGAAGACCGTATACAGTCCCATGACTATGGTAGTTTGGTTTTGGTGCTACAGGCCCAGCTGGTGACATCACTTCCAGTTTTTGTACTAGTGATGGCCAAATTTTTTGAGGGGAGGGGGCAATGTTGTCAACTTTGAATGCTGTAGGTCTCTTAAAACCCTGGTTTGCTATACTGATTTTTTAATATATTGTTGTGATTTCAAATAATATATTCAATGAAAAAAATCAAATTTTAAATGACACAATTTTTTGTCATGGCATGAAATATGGTCCAGCAAGGGCCGAAAAGGCGTAAAAAATGGCAAGTTAAGGAAGTATTGGGGTAATTTTGAAGCTACGAGGTGGCAATATTATACAGTTATTGACTGGGTCCGAAAACAACAGCTGTTTTGTTTGACCCGAGGACTGAACTGTTGCACGAAGCCGAAGGATGAGTGCAACAGTTTAGTCAGAGGGTCAAACAAAACAGCTGTTGTTTGAGGACCCAGTCTATAACTGTTTTGTTATACCTTTTCACGTTCAATGAATACGCTCCATTTCATCTGAAAACAATTCACGTCGCCAATTTGCTTATGCAGACGACAGGAGATCATGTGATATGGGCTTGATATTTTTGAACCAATCAAAATAAGGCAGGTGGTCAACAGATCAGGTTCGGTCAATAGACTGAAATAAAACAGACAAATTGTCGATTTTTTCCGCAATGCATTTATATAAGGAAAATATTATAAGGTATAACAACAAACTATATTCTATGTTAAACATATTTAATAGTCACAGCTTTTAGCACTGATCGTTATTTTTCCCCTATTAACATGATTAACAACATGTACATTACAGTCTGCCCTAATATGCTGTTGTTGTTACAGTAATTTTCCTATTACTGGATGCACTAACAATAGAAAATTTGGTAGCTCTCCAGGTAGTAACAATATGTTTCTCAATAGAAGTTTGACCCTCAAGGTAGAAAGGTCACATAGCCATTCATTGTATTTGTCCTGGATATGGGCCAGTTTACCTGGTGTCAGTTTCAACAGGAAACAAGTCAAGTCCACCCAAACTTGTTATACGACCGCAAAGTTTTTGCGGTCGTATAATGGTATGGTGCTGTCGTTGTCGTCGTCTGTAAACACTTTTGTTTTTGGGCAATAACTTAAGTTCCAGTTGATCAATCCTCATGAAATTTTAACACAATGTTCCTTGGCACAAAAGGAAGGCTTGGCATAGTATTGGTCATTGGGGCCCCACCCGTTTTTAAAAAAGGGCCAAAAAGGGTTACATTTGATGTTTTCACATATTTGACTGTAGAATCTTTATTATTATATATCGGATTTTGATGAGATTTCTTTCAGTGTTCTCCTTAGGAAATTTCCAATCAGTAGTATGTCAACAGATTTCACATCGCATGTACCGTTCATGAGATAAATGGGTCCCAAAAGAGGGAAATCTCAAAAATCTATTTTTTTCATTTTTTGTCCGATTTTGATGGAGTTTTTTTTCATTAGATTCCATATAAAAGATTAATATAGCGCTCAACTTTTATATTTTTGTCCCCCGCCGCACCGCGACGGTGGGACATAGTAATGGTCTGCGTC
>MJUU01073559.1:77505-88234 GCA_002080025.1 Modiolus philippinarum | reverse complement strand
CCACTGTATTCATAACATTTGTTGTTAAAGTCTATGTACATTTCAGTTATAGTGCATTTGTTCTTGAGCATGTTGAGAGAATTTTTCATATGGATGCACTATCATAGTTTCAAATTTTTTATATTTTTTAATTTTTTGTTATTTCAAATTGTTATTCTGACCACCTGTTTATTGTGCCCACGTCTCCTGATTTTATTATGTCAAGTTTTCTTACAACTGAGTGTCCTGTGGTTGTTTACAGTCATTTCAGAATTGGCACGACCGGTCTGGCTAGTAGTCAAGAAAAAATACTTATACTTTACCGACTATGCTGATGATGATTTATCATTAGTTTTCGTCCTATATTAAACATCAATAGAAACTTATTTAGTAACGCTTCATATACCACAAGACTGTCTTGTTTGGTTTGCTAATTCAATCAAGCTATTGTGAATGTAATTAGAGTAGATGGGAACAATCAAACTGTTAAATTTAGCCCATACTTTCTTTGTCTCGCAGTGTTTACTGTAAATCGTCTTCTATTTGGTCTTTTTGTCGAGCAATGGATGAAAGCAATTGTAAGAACACTTTGCCAGTTAAGTCTATGTTAGTTTACGATCCGCATCCATGGATCAACGGCTAAAAAGACATCCAGTAATGAATTCCGCTCAAACCTGTGCTAGGGGCCGGCTTGAACTTACTATGAGATCATGAGTAAATCTCATTGTTGAAGGCCTCAAGGTGACTTCAAGATGAAGAACAACAATAAAAGCGATGTTCCATTGCTTAGTTTTGCCATGTATTTGTAGAGACTTTATCTCATTTGCATTTACACCATATCCCTTCATTGTTAATTTTAAAGATTACTTAAACCGGTGCTAAGGGCCGTCTTGGACTTACTATGAGGTATGAATAAAGCTCATTGTTGAAGGCCTCCATGGTGACTTCTAGATGAAGAAAAACAATCAAAGCGATGTTCCATTGCTTAGTTTTGCCATCTATTTGTAGATACTTTGTCTCATTTGCATTTACTCCCTATCCCTTTATTGTTAATTTTAAAGATTGTTTAATAATATATCTCATATACTTAATAATATATCTTATAAAATTAATGAGATATCTTATAGAAGATATAACATATCTTACAAAATATAGGATATCTTTGAAGCCGAATAATTATGGATATGGCTTGCCACTGAATGTTGACGATAAACAGGGTCAAAGATTATCAAGTAAAAACATTTTGTGGGTATAACTGTTGGTCACTGGAATATACATATCATTGTGACCTCAATATGAAGAGCAATAATACAAAACAATGGCAGTAGAATACCGAAGGAACAAATGAAGTGATGATTACAAAATTCAAAGTCCACAGGCATGGCAAAAATGGGGACACAGAAAAACAAAGACAAAACAAGGATGTGAGGCACCCACAAGGCACTAAAATAAAAAAGACGACATTCAGAATTTAGGCACTCATAGTGTGTACTCCCATGAAAACCTGGAGTGACATCAGGTGCTCCGGAAGAGTAAGCATGTCCTGATACGCATGCGGCACCCGCAGTCACACTATCAGTGAGGCAATCCAGGTGTGAGTCAAAACCGGTTATTAGTATGTAAAATCCATGAAGAATACAAACGTTATTTGCATTGCTTGGCTTTACCATGTCTTGACAGAGACTTTGTCTGCAATTTAAAAACTTACCGCTGATTTTTTTCCAGTAGAGCCTTTTCCCGTATTTTACATGTACGCAGCTTAATTGCTATCATGATTTGGTCTTCCTATGGGCGACAAATATATGGAAGAGGGTGCTCAGTTATATGCCGGAACATTTGCCCCTATTTCCGTTTTATTGGGTTGAGTTGAATTTTTATTCAGTTATTTCTCACCAGTTTTGCAAAGTTGATGGACAGTGATTTTAAACCCACTTTTCGGTGTCCTGCACTTGTCTTGTAGAGCTTGAATAGTGTCAAATTACTAACTATGACAATGCTGAAAATTGTGATGATTGTGTTGAGATATGAAACAAAATACCAAAGTTACGGTAAATTTATATCTTGCGTGAGATGGCCATTTCGAAGTCATGTGTCAATAAACCATACCCGAGCTCCCGCATCAGGATTTACAAAACCAATTTTCAACATGTCAGAGTACAGAAAAACACGTCACGTCATAAAGGCTACAACGTCATGAATTTGAAGTTCATTCATGGATTATACCGAAATTAAGTTTCCTGTTAAAAAGATATTACAGGACCAATCAAGTCGTGCAAAAATGGAATAGTGATATTGCCAATTCTTCAAGGGGTGTATTTTATAGCATATTTTTAAGTCAGACTTTTAATTAGAGATTTATTTACTAAGATTAATGAGTAAACGTCGTATTATGATAACTAAACTTCGCTGTTCAAATATAAAATTTCCAGTGGAAACTGGACACTGGCAAAATACAGTTCGTGAAAATCGTACATGCAATTTATGTTTCAAAGGGATTGGAGATTAATTTCACTATTTATTTATATGTCAACACAAGGCAATTAAAATAGAAAGGAACAAATATATTCCCCGTTACTATTACGAAAATGCATCCGAGACAAAATTGAAAGGTATGTTATCATTGTGCAACAAAAGGGTATTGGATATAACGTATCAATATTTCTAAACGGGTAGAATTGTACATTTATTATAATATTTATCATCATCATTGCCCTGATAATATTTTGTTGTGTTAATTATATATTAGGATGATATACAATTCACAAGTCGAAGTAATTGAACGCCATCTGGTGTTGTTTTGTTTTGAAAATTTTTGGTGACGTTCCTTTCTATTGTATGACTTTCACGGGAACGTAAAACACCTATGACGTTTCATATGATTTCCCCGAATTTTGTGTCATCACAGGAAGGATCTCGTCGAAGAAACTTTTTGTATTTAAGGGTTACAAAAATTGCCATTTCTTAAAAAAAAAACAAAAAAACTACAAAATCGGCAAAAAAGAAATATGGAAAAAATGAATACATATTGAATGGATATGCCAGAAATGCACATGAGACAAAGTCTCTACAAACACATAGTACTGATAGGCAATGGAACAAAGCTTTCACCGTTACATACAACAACAAAAAATTAACAAAGGTCACTATATAGATAGGTTTGAGAGATAGTCGCCATGTTTTTATAATGATACTTCTAGGAAAAGCTGTATTATCCGTTCCATTTGTCGGAATGAACTGACCAAGAACTATACGACCTTAGAACACAGTGGATTCTTTTTTAGACATGAAACACGATGAATACAGTATAGTCGGTGCCTAACAACACACCATTACAAATCAAATTCGTGAACATCAAAGATCAATTGACAAACATCTTATCCGAGATCTTATCTTTCCGCGGAAGGTTAAATCCGAATTGTTATCATATGAATGCAGTCAAAATTTTTATCAGTTTAGCATAGCATTGACGGGTGGTGGATTAATGTATGGGATTTTAGATATTTAGATATTTCTAAACAGAAAATAAAATTTCAGTAGATTTTCAAGTAGCTGTAATAAGAGGAAGATGTTACCTGTCATTTCAATATCATACTTATTCCTCGCGACTTCTGAACTGTTCTTTTTAAGGAGGTTCGCTCCTCATGTTTTGGGATTTCTGTTAGATTTTCGGAATCCTCGGGTTTTATCCATTTAATAGCATTATAATTTTTTGTCCATTGACCCCCTTATTATTTTCCATAATTTCATTTTATACATCTTTGAGAGTATTCTGTGAAAATTTCATTGAATTCTATTTATATTGTCACATTCATTCATGGTCAAACCTTGTTAATGTTAATCCTATGAAAAATCAGAGGAGTTCAGTTTCCCGCCAAATTTTCAATCTCTTAAATCTCAAAAACGAGATCAACAACCTATCAATTTTTTCACTTAAATTACTTCTAACAAAAAATCATGTTTATTTGAAATCCTATTTATTTTCAAATGGAGTAGCGTACCCCCTTAAGTTGATATTCCTCATGCTATTTGATGGTGTGAAATTGAAATATTCGCAAAGAGGTACTATTTGTAAATAAAGCGCAGACTTCAAATGGAAGCTGGTGTTTGAAGTTGAAAACTTTAAAGAATTTAAAATATTTAAAGATGGTTTCGTATAGTTAATACTATTTTCAGGAATATAACTTTAAAGCAACTCAAAAAGGACACTTTTTGTGTGTTGAGATAGACTGTTTTCAGTCTATACATGTACTTTTGTAAGTTTTTAAAATATTAACGATTAACCTTGGAAATGAAGAGTATAAAAATGCCTTATCAATTTTCCCCAACATTTTCAATTATCTGGAAATCGTCAAGTCCAGAAATTCGGGGGAAACGACGAAAGTCGTTGTATTCCTTGGGAAACCCTTAACATCATTTAAAATGTAAATTTTGCTGAGCATCGGATTTTTCTCGAATAAATGCAGGTGTACCGTTTAAAGGCAAAATTATATCGCATGAATGCATGAATGCTTCAAGAGCAAAGCATGCTTTTTTGCCGACATTGCACTTCTCTATTGGCTGAAAACGGTCTTGCAATTATTGCAAAAATGCAAGTGTTTGTAATACTGTTGTAAAAAGCAATGATATCGAATATTTGCAATAGGTCATGCGCCACCTGGGGATCCAGGCTTCGAAAAAGGGGGTTCCGATGAGATTCCAGTCGATTTTTATTACCTAACTCTGTACGAAATTCAAAATATTTCAAGAAAAAGGGGGTTCCAATCTCCAGAACCCTCCCTGATGATCCGCCAATGTGCGCTTAATTGTTTAAATGCGTGTATTTGTTTCCGATTCATTTGCAGTATTCTGTGTTTAATTAATTGCAATTATTCTAAAAATCTAACCGACTAAAATTGACGAAAACATTTTACCGGACGAGTAATGAATATAAATAATGTGACATAAATGTTTTATATTTACTGTAATAAAAATACTTCTCGACGAGAAAAAACTTGTCAATTTGAAGGTCATGAAACTCTGTAAAAAATTACGCATTTTTTGTGTAAATAATGGAGAAACGCATTGCAGTTCCAAGTCGGTAAACTTATTTTCACAATTTATAGTACCAGTTATATATGAATAAGGACTCGTGTTAAGATATTGTGGCGCAACTCACTTTATTCGTATTGACGTCGGCAAACGCAGTGATCATTGACGTTATGAAAAAAAGCATTTTTCTTCACAAGTTCGTATCTTTGAATGGATTTATAGAAAAATCGAGCATGGTGACCTACCAAAAATTTTATATTTTTAAAATGCTCAGAACTTCTGCAGTATTGTGTTATTTTTTTTTGAAAAACTGTAGGACGCATAACTATTTTTAAAACAACACTTTTCTGATTTTGTAGCCGTCAAAAACCCACTTTCCCTATATATTAAATGTAAATTAAGGTCAAACTGGTCGATTTTCAAACGAATGGGAAACGAAAACGAGCATGGGTACCCCACTGATTTTTTCTTTTTATATTTCAATGTATCTCAAGCATAGCAATCATCATGCAAAAAATCAGAATTTTGTAGGACATCGTCAATTACTTCGACTTGACCTTAAGTTTGTCCTTAAGAATTCTCTATATTGTTTATTATATTCATTACATGCATTGTTTAATTCTACTTTCAATTCTCACGTTACAGTGTATCCTGTCTTGAGTAAATAAAAATCTTGAATCACGAGGAGCGGACATGTTTGTGACGCAGGGCCGACAAACAGCAACTGGTGAATCTAAATACCAGAACTGGGATATGGTCTATATTTACGCCGAGGTCCAGTCATACAAAAAAGGTTTTGATAGTATTTATTGATCGGGGAGGGCTATTTCAATTTTTTCCCAAAAGATAAATCAAAAAGCCGATCCTAGTAGAGTAACGTCTGGTATCTATTCTGGGATGGCTTACCCATGCAGGCTGTTATTCAACTTTCTGAATCACTACCAGTCAATAATTTACAATACCAAAAGATTCGCCACACTCTGTAAATTATAATACATGATATGTTTTCCGTTCTACACTTTAAAAACGATACAAAATCTCTTTTTATACCTAGTTGATTTTGTGTCAGATATGTTCTGGCTTTCTTTTATGCCATCTTGTTGTGGCAGATATAACGTTATAGGCATAGCCTTTGATTCTATCAGTAATATAATTGAATTTTGTGTGCAATGTCAACCCCGAAAGTTTAAAACACTAGAGGGACATAATTTGTATTATTATACTAAACATCATGGGGTATCAATTCTATTGGTTGAGAATGGTATATTTTGTTTGAAATTTCGGATGTTTCTGATGGTTGTTCGGTATATTAAAACAGTTACGGTCAATGAAATCGGTGAATATCCAATATTGTCAACTGCACCAATGTTATTTCCCTCGGGCTAAAGCCTTCGGATAAATAATTATTATATAACCTAAGGTCAGTTGACAATTTGAGATATTCATTTCTTCGAAAGGCCGTCATTGTATAAAGTTTGTACCGTTGCCTTTTCGGTTTTCAGCGTAACCAAAATAAGTTATAATTTTTTAACTTCGTTCCCTTTCACTTCGATCTCCCCTGAGATCATTCCGTTGCGACAATGTTCGCACGTGTAAATGTGACAAAATTTGTTGTTGGTACTGTAAATCAAAATGTAGTGCAGCGATTTCTTGAAAAATATCCAAGGTAACAATAAGTATGAAATGGACAATCACTCGAAGTGCACGATACTCTTACAAAAGAAACCGTAAAGTGGAGCTGGAGGTTACATCATCATAATAATGATTGATTTTGAACTTGATCAGTCTATGATTTTTGTTGTTGTTGTCAAATCAAACGTTCACAAACACACGATGAACATTTTTTCTCTTTTAAAAGCCATTACCTTTTTAACTTTTTAACAATTTTTCAGTTGTAGATATTGAACCAAGGTCATCTGGTAATTTCATCAAGACAGTTATGCAACCACATTAAAATCAACTCATAGTACTTGTTTTTCCACAAAGTTTGTGGCCCTATTAACTGTAGCTCAGAGCCTTTTTTTTCATTTGAATCCAGCAATCCTTGTATACAAAGATTGTCAAAGATTTTTTTCATGTTAAAAATTTGTACTATGATTTATTTGAGTGATATAATTGACGACTTTCCAATTACTAAAGCGCCACCTGGTGGACAATCATCGAACTACAAAACTGCGGCTATTAGCCGCAGTTTCTTCTATTGGTGCAGGCTTTCCGAAAGTTGAAAAATTCTGCCAGTCATTTGGTCGACAAGCAAGAAAAATTGCCAGACTGAAAGTGAACTTGCTGGACCATTATGACGAAAATCCGGAAAAAAAATCATGTTTTCTCCGTTCCGGTTCTGATGTACAAAATCGGAAGTCAGCCATTTGCGATTTCGTAGTCAAAATAGACCATTTGCCAATTCAAACGGAATTCCCGAATTTGACCTCGCGTTTTACAAACTTGGACAAAGGGAAGCAACTCTAGACCGGACAAACATTGTTAGTTTCCAACGTAAACTAACCAAAATGTAAAAACTATTTTCTCTTGACCTGTAAGGATTCCAAACTTCGACTTTGGTGAACTCTATCAAAATAATATGACCTTTTATGTGCCTGTTTGATTTGCTTTATATCCCAATAGATTTCATATACCAGAATGCTGATTTATAAGGGTTTCTTCAGTAAATGTGACAACCTGTCCGGTGTCACGTGACGTTGATTGAGTCAAAATTTTAAAGAACGGAACCAAAGTCGGTAATTGGCAAATCACCTATTGGATAAAGCTTGTATTCTAAAGCAAAAATTTAATAAAGAAAGCAAGGAATGTTATACTTTAAAGACCGGTTGAAACATTTTCTATTGACATGCAAATAAACAGAGGCTACAACCAATGGACAGATGAAATCTCTTGCCGGTCCTCTGGTCCGACACGGATAATTATTTGCCGGTCCAGACTCAAAAATGCCGGTCAGGACCGACGGACCTGCACATTTCGGAAAGCCTGTTTGTGTACCTGAAAATCAGCACTTGTTTTAATCGTATTACACAGCACAGGTGACCTGACAAACTTACCTGAGCACCTTCCAACACATGTACACTTAGCAGGGAGTCAGAATAACATTTTTGCGATGTTTATTCAAACTAAAATGTATTTTATGAAATGATTAAAATTATCCCTAAAATGCATAGAACTTGAGGCAGTTATATGACAACTTCCATAAATGTATGTTGCTAATGTGACTTTGTCCGTCAATTTTTTTACCCTTGAATTTCTTATAAAAATAAAGAATAGAGCCATATTTATTTTAGATTATCTTGTGAATTTATATCATAAAAATCACATAGAATGTTTCTTTAATGATTAAAACGAATTATTAAAGCAAAAAATAAAAATGTTTGTCAGAATTGACGGAATTTTTGACGGACACAACTCACTTCTACAAATACTCCCTAAATTCAGCAGTGAATCAAACACAAGTTATTAACTGATTGTACCCTATCAAGATATACAGTGCTTTAGTAGGTCAAAGGCTTATGTAAACACAGCAAAATAACTTTGTGGACAGCAGGAATAAATTGAAAAGATTAAAAAACAGGTAATGGTGCGAATGCAAAATTCTGTCCGTCAGATTTTGTCACATTTGGATCACCTTATGTTGGAGCCATATTGTTATTTCAAATCAAATTTGAATAACATCCTTCAAAAATGTAATATGTAAAATATCGTAATTTGTATGACGCACGCTAATTTTTTCCAATAAAACTGCCAAACATCGTCTTTGAAATGTTGAGAACGTGAATTCTGTCAAAATGTCCCACATCCGCCCGTCAATGTTTTTATTATTTCATGCCGATTAAAGCCTTTTAGCGACAAATATTCCAAGTCAATGATGTGCTTTATTACTTCAATATGGCGGGCTTGTCGGCAGACTAGGAAGAACGGTGAAAAAATGATTCAAATGCTGTCTGTCAAATATTTTCACAGATCAGGAATGTTCGCTTCAAAAAAGATTGAAACACGAGTTGACGGTTTTATTGTTTTTATCAACTTTTATACAATCAAATGGGATTTTGATGTCAGGGATGTCAATTTATGCCAATTGGTCACGCTTTTTACCATTTGTAACCACGTTTGATACGTTTTCTGGGCTTTTGTGTCTCTATCGTCACAAGTCGACGGACTTCATGTATCAATCGTGACATTTTAAGGACTTTTTGTCGGGGACGTTGCATAAAGAAACTACTTCTGAAAAATGTAACAAGAATTATTGTTTTTATGGAATTTTGGACAGGTAAAAGTAACGAAAAACAGTCCATTACTTCCAACTCGAATGTGAAAACTTCGGTTTTTAAAGAGGGGTGCCACGCCTTAGGGAAATGAGTAAAAATAAGGGAACTGGGAAAAATGATGGAAAATTGGGGGGAAATCAACAAGTGGGAGATGGGAAACACGAGAAAAGGTTTTGGAATTGGGAAACGAGGCCCAAAAAAGGTAGGAAAAGTGGAAAAAATGTCCAAAAATGTGGGAAATGGGAGAACAGACAAGCTGTGTCACCCCTCCTCCTCATTCAATTCTAATGGAGAAAACAGTCAGTGCCAAATATTTTTCAGGTACTACTGTCAGAGCATTTGAAAAAAGAATGTCATAAATCGGAAGAAACAACCCAAATGGCCTGGCAATATATTGATAACACATACGAATACAGAAATAGCATTTAAATGCCCAAACAAGAGGGAAACCATCAAATATCAGGAGAATCATCAGATAAGCCTTGAAGTCAAGTATGATCTGCTCCACATATCGCACCCATCAGAGTTAGCAACAACATTGTAAAAAATTTGTACAGCATCAATGGATTAATGCCATTTTCTAGCCCTAAGCCTCGATGGTACAGTCAGATGACCCTTAGCTTATTGGAGTCTTGAGGGTACATTGTATGTCTCCATTATCCACAACTCCTGATCAACTGCTTTGTATTTTTTACCCTTTTTTCAGATTCTACACATGTTTGGACTTTTGTCATTTTAGTTTATTTGAGTTTAGGATATGTCTCCATTTCCACAACTCCTCCTAAACAACTTAATATTGTTCAACCAAATTTGCAGGAATGTTTTAATGTATATTGCAGATGTGCATCATGTATTTTGTTTTCTTTTCTTTTCATTTGATTCCAGAATATCGTATGATCATTGTACTTGCTCTGTAGGTTATCGAGTCTTATTGTATGCCTCCGTATCCTCAACTCTGGTACAGCTCTGTATTTTTCTATCAAACTATGAGGAATGCATGCTTCAGTATAAAATGTATGTAGATGTGCAACATGGACTTTGTAATTCTATTTCAAACACAGGAATTCTTAAATATTTATAGTGCAGGCGACGCATGTGATCTGTGGGACACCCATGCATTTTATTTTCATGCTGCTGTTGAGCACATTTGGCACAGCCAGCACATCATTGGTTACATTTGACACAACTATTTCCGTCAATAGATGACATTAGACACAATATGATCCGTCAGCTGGTGACATTAAACACAATGTTATTTTCAAGTGTGATCTATTTAGATACAATATTTTCTGAAATAATACTGTTAAAATACTCTTATAATAGATGACTTGCTTGACCTGAGAAATAATTACAGTTAATAACAGAACTTTAAATTAACCTTTCGCATGGCGTTCCGTCAGTGTGTGACATTAGACACAATATGTTCCGTCAAAAGGTGTTATTAGACA
>MJUU01073559.1:56161-71465 GCA_002080025.1 Modiolus philippinarum | reverse complement strand
GTTTTATGATTACTCTGTGAAATATTTTAGCACGTGTATTTTATCTCTGGATAATTCTATAAATTTTATAATTAATAATAAATTTAAAATAAAATGCTCAATTAAAACTTTTTTTTCAAATGTACGTGAAACAAACTAATGTCTTGAAATGATAAAAGCAAGGAAGTGTTTTTTTTTTTCAATAATTTATTTCAATAATTTATCAGTGTAAGTTATGTACTGTGTGTGGTACCCGTCTACCTCTTAATGGCGGACCTATCGTAATCAGGGGAGATAACGAAAATTTACCAATTTCTGAAAACGTCTATACACAAGACATTTCCCGCATGGTTGGGAACCGGCAATACACAACACAATATAATAAGAAAAAGAAGGGAAACGGGGAATGTGTCAAAGAGACAACGATCCTAAGGGGAGCAATAACAACTCAAAGCCACCATAAGATCTTCAATGAATGGTGAGGAAACCCCACACCCAACGGTAGGTCGGAGTTGGCCCCTAAATAAAAGAGTAATCAAGTTCAACGAAATAAGCATCTTCCTAGACTCCGATAGACATAAAGTGAACTAACTAGAAAACAGACAAGACACACAAAGGCTTAATAAATTTCCTGACTTAGGACAGGCGCAAACCTGCTGCGGCGGGGTTAAACTAGTTTTATTGGGCCCAAACCTTCCCCCTATAGCCAATGTGATAAATAAAAAAACGATCGTAACAACAGTAAAATTCAGATGGCAACAGGACTGAGTCAACTGTGAAAAATGAAACTGAAACTGAAATGTCTAGGTCAACAGATATAAGCCCTGTAGCCTTCTAAAGCTGCTTGAATAAAAAGTGCTTGAATATGAATAGCATAAAGGCCGGGTTAGGAACTTTGTAGAAAAGTGCATCAATATTACATTGATACAAAAAGTTTAACTTTGGTCATGTAGCTGAATGGCATGTTTGAAAAAACATAAGCCAAAGCATTGGAATAAAGTTTCTGCTGAAAAAAGTCTGTTGTTGGGATTTACCATCAGAATAAGCGCAGGACGACTCTGAAGTGGCAAATATTAATGAAATATTAATGAAAAGAAAATGCAATGGGTGTCAGTTAAATTGTTCTTAATTTGAAATTAAATACCATAATGACAACAATACTTTAGTAAACTGCAGAAACTTTATTCGTCGACATGTTTCGCCCTAAACGGGCGTCATCAGGATAAGGTACAATGTGAAAATGCTTGCCTGAAGTACAGCTTGATGGTATCAAATTTAAACGTCATAATAAAGAAAATAATGTTTATTTATATATCTAAAGAATTAATTATTAAAAAAGATCTTTTATATTATTTACATGTAGTAGAGTGTCTTCATTTAAAATTTTAACATAGGAATATCTTTTTGATGGTAAGAAATAGGATTTTCCATTTCACAGGTTAATTAATGGTGATTTGATTTTTCAGTTGATTCCAAAATTTATATACATATTATAAGATGTGTTGACAAAGTATCAGATGATAAAGAATGGATGCATATTTTGATTGTCAGATCTTAAGCCGGGACTTTTTTGCTTCCAATGGTATTGACCCGTGTTGTAATTGAACATGTTGAATGTGATTACAATGCACTGTTTAAACCTTATAAAACCAGCCACTGATCATGACTTAACCAGAATCCTATTCCGGCTGAAAATTGGAGTCCAATTTATTCAGTCCACATTTAAAGGAATTCTCCTCTGAAACTTCTTTGCAAATTGGAACGAAACTTGGTCACATTTGTCCTTTAAAAATGTGTCTTGCACATGTCAGTGCCTTATCCAAGATGGTTGCCTGTTGGGAACTTAGTTTTACATGTACATTAAACCCTAAGGCAAAACACACCTTCAAAGATCTCTTAATCCATATACCAATTGGAACTAAACTTTGTCACAACCTCCCTTAGTTTGACCCCATTTGAAAAATGTGTTTGGTAATTAATTATAAGCCAACATCATATCAAAGATGGCCGACAGCAGAAAACATAGTTTGGGTCATATAACATCATACTAAAAAATAGACCCTCTAAGTAACATTTAAAGTATTTAGACTTCCTATGTCAGCCATAGTCCAGGTCATACCGGCTCTTCAGAGCCTCTTGTTTATGCATTTTTAAAATGAAGTATAATAATATGTATTTTATTAAAAAAAATAATTACTGTTACATTATCATGGTTATCTCTTAATTTTTTTTCAGGCATTTGAGAAAGCACATATTAAGAAGCTGCACCATTGGTACAAAATCTGATGAACTATATAGTAATGATGATACTGATTCTGATTCTACCAACAGAAATCATTATTTAAGTGATGACAATAGCAGACACAGACACGGATATTCAGACAGACATAGGTATTCAGACAGACCCAGGTTTTCAGACAAACATGGATATTCAGATAGACATAGGTTCTCAGACAGGAATAGATTTTCAGATAGACATAGTTTTTCAGAAAGATATAGTTTTTCAGACAGGTATGAACCAGATAGACGGAATAGATACAGTGACAGAGAGTATGGATCTAGATCAAACTTTGACTTTAATATTCAAAGGAAGGAGAAACCAGAATATAAAGAATTTCAGAAAAATTTCTATGTAGAACAAGAAAGTGTGAAAAACAGACCCACAGTAAGTAATTACGATTTTTATGAGAGTTAATATATTTTATTCAAGATTCAATAATACTTTAATGTGGTATATAATAATCATGATTATTTCTAATTTCTAATTTTCAGTTGTATTTAGCATGTTTAGCATGCTTAGTGTTGATAATTTTCTTATCACTGCACTGCATTGTTAATGATGCTTTTTTTATGCCTCGATCCAAATGGGTTACGGTCTACATTAATAAAGATTATTTACTTATTATGGCGGATTTCATGGATGATTAACGGATTTTATCTGCAATTCTTCAATGAACATACCAATATTCCTCTAGTAAGACCTATAAAACTCCTTCTAAACTCCTGTCTTTTGTCTGTATACCAATTTGTACTGCCTGAAGGGTTTTACCTTGATACTCCAGTTATGACAAATTGGTATACAATAGAACTCTATAGAAGCTTGATTGATTGACACCATAATTTAATTTCTATTTGAAAGGTTGGCAACAGGCTTCTGATATTCTCAGTTTACATGTACATACATATTGACATTTATTACAAAGAATCTATCTCTGAATACTGGAACATATGATATGGACAGATACAAAATATAACTACCACAACATGATCAAATAATTTCCTACACATTGAAAATAATCAAAAGTGTGAAAAAAATGTATGAAAACAATTTTGATATTTGTCACATATAGTTTCAAGGTTGTCCGACAAATTTAAAAACTAGTATTATGTTATATCTGCTTACTATATTGTACTATTTGTACAGTGTATTAATTTAAATCAAATGATGTATGATTTCATTCATAAGTTCTGTATTTCATTCTCAAGATTGAAAGTCTACTGAATGCAATGTGTGCAAAGCTTATCGGGAAATTAGGTGAATTGTACTATTTTTTTAACAAGGTCAAGGAAACACAGTAAATGACATACTAGTACAAGTAGTATAGACATGATATACATTGACTTACAGTATGTTTATCAAATGCAATGATGAATTTATTAACATGTGAAAATATCACCTCTGAAGCAGGCAATTATTCATAGAATTTCATAGTCTTTAAAGTGTGTATTATCTCTCTTTTCAAATTCTGTCCAATCTTACATGGATCTTATGATCAGCCAATTACTACTGCACAAACTTAAAATACAATCACTAGGGCCGAAGTGGGACGCAAGAACATCCTTATTCATGTCAATGGCATTTAATTTCTATTCTATAGATGCCACTCAATTAGGTGCATTATTGAAGTTAATAAAAAATTGACTGCAATAAGGTGCACATTGTCATAAATAAGGCACTAAATTGAGTCACATCTATACAAATTAAATGCCATTCAAGAAAATAAGGAAAGTCTTGCGTTGCACCACTACCCGAATGACAATAGATTGCACATATAACATTAAAATATTTTATAATTTGTATTTTATATATCAAAAGGATTTTTCTTTCTAATTGGTCTTGGACATATTTGATAATCATGTTATCATTTCTTATTCAAACTTCAAGTATCACACCTGGCATCCCAATTAAAATTCCATGGATCATGCGTTGTAGCATGTTTTTCTTTTGATCTTGTGATAAAATTACACATAGCGTACAGAGCTCTGTTAAATATTTATCATAACACCGGGAAAAAACATGATACAATACACACGGGGCAATATTCTCCATGGAATATTTATTGGGATACCTAGTGTGAGTATTCTTATCTATCCAGAGCATGTAGAGATGACCATTGAAAAATAGAAGTTGACCACATCATACATCTCGTTATAACATTTATCTACTAAAATATTTCATTTTATGTTTGGGCTATAAGCAAGAGATTATACACTTCTAGTTTCTGGTAGATTTATTCATAGCATAATTTAGGCTCCTTTGGATAATAATGTACTGGTACAGAAATACAATGTAAGGAGTTTGATTACATATTTGAGAACCTTTTGTGGAAACAGCACCTTAGTCCATGTAGTCCTTTGATTATCTTCAGTGTGTACATGTAAATTGTATCATTTATGTTGTGAAACATCCATATGACACAGGTGAACACCATTTATTAGAGTAATTTATACACGCCCACCAATCGTGCTAAATCATATCCAAATGATATGAAATCAATTTCGTTAGCGGGACTTCCGGGATATGCGCTGCCGGGGCTTTTTCTCTGTACCTCGAAGGTAAATTGTCTTTATTTCTACATTATCAGGCTGTTATTCAAAAAAGGCGAATGTCATTTGATGTGTTCTCATGGTTCCAACCTTAACTGAAAACTACTGCAACAATTTCGGTGTGATACGGACGCTAGAACCTTTATTCTGGGATAAGCCTCGTTGAAAACACTTGGAACGTACGAAATAATGCCTTGAACTCAATGGTTTGACTACATTAATGAACTTTAGTTGAATAAACATGTTATAATAGTCTACAAGAACAAACAGACAAGTCTTCGTTTATCTTAAAACAGTAAATTACATGAAATATCTGAAAAATACACATACTCTGAGTTAGCGGTACCAGATATGAGTTAGCGGTATCGAGTATGAGTTAGCTAACAAGTGGAAATACGTACACGGGTTACTGTCATAAGATTGTTATCGTTTGTACATGTACTAGCATTCCATTTTTACGAATTCTTTTTAAGCATTTCGATATGCATGGAGAAAAGTCCTAAGAACTTTAAATTGAAAATACCCAGAAAAAGTAGTTTTTATTCAAGAATACCCTTGTCTAGGGACTTCCTCTTTAACTGTGCATTTGGTTATTTTGCAAAGATAAGACATTTTTCAGTTCCACTATCTACATGTTTTTTTCATTTGGACACTGAGAAATTGTATAGAAATATAATATTTTCATTCAAAATGTGCTACGGTCCACACTTTTACACTCCAATTGAACTACAAAATATTGCATTAAATTCTTAGTAAAAATTTTGAACATGCAAGTGACAACTGAAAAAATTATCGGGTCTTGTTATTGGTAGTAGTTTTAACATGAACAGATCATACCGTTAAGTAGCTCCGCAAGTGTCAAAAAGAATCAATTTGCATAAAAAAATACATAAGTTTTTACCATCGCATATATATGAATTAAATATTTTTATTCTTATGTTATTTCAATTTGATTATCGTTGTTCAATTCGGAGAAATTGTAATAAAAAAGCCTGAAAAACTAATAAAATTCTAAAATCAGAAAAAGTTATATGTACAAAAAATGTATATTAGAATGACAATTTCCCCAACATTGTAGAACAATAATCAAATTGCGGTAACATATAAGAATTTAAATATATAATTCATATATATGATGTGGGATAAAAAAAAATAGGTATCCTGGAGTATTGAAATAAAAAACTATTTTCTATATCAAAGAACAAAATACCAAAGTTACTGTTAATTTATTTTCTGCATACATGCATTTCGACAACTTATGCCTCATCAGTGCAGATCAAACCAAAACAGTTGGAAGTCCACTAACCCAAATATGTGTAAAAGCTGATAGAGAACAAATAACCAAAATGATCTAAATAGAAAAACCAAAATTCAGCTAAGGATAGAGCTATGCATGAGGGAGATACTCCTTAGTTTTAAAGTACATAATATAAATAACAAATGTCCCAAAACTGACCTCTGTTGTAAAGCGGCAAATTGATTGTACACCAGTTTTAATGCACTTCACATTATGAATGACGTCCAGGTTATTTCTCGGATTTTTTTGTCATCGGATTAGAAGACTGCAATATTAACATACCACACTGCTTTGTATTGTACTAGAAACATTGAAAATTTTCCGTTTCCTTTTATTGATATCCATAATAAAACTTGTAATAAAAATACCTTCATTTCATAAAGTAAACGGTCTTAGACCATTGATTATGAATTATTTTATATCTTTACAATTTCTCAGTGCCAAAAAAACAAAACATGAAACCTAAAAAATGTCATATCTGTGCAAAATGACCAAATGATAGGTCATAGATTAAGTATAGCTTGACATTTCTATTCAATTTCATTAGAAAAAAGTTCGTACAACTTCTGTCCATGTATATTATGTCTTGTGCTGTTTAAAAGTTTGAGAACAAATGTGGTATGATAGAACAATCTTATATATGGCAGACACTCCCGTATGTATTTCCTGTCATTCTCGATACCGCTAACTCATATCTGGTACCGCTAACTCCAGAGTATGTGTATTTTTCAGAGATTTCATGTAATTCACTGTTTTAAGATAAACGAAGACTTGTCTGTCTGTTCTTATAGACTATTATAACATGTTTATTCAACTAAAGTTCATCAATGTAGTCCAGTGGCGGATCCAGACTTTCTGCTAAGGGGGGGCTGGACCAATATATTTTTCAAAAGGGGGGGCCCGGAACCCAATTTTTTTAAAAACCCCTAGGAATTTTAAATATTTTCCGACCTAAGGGGGGGCCCGGGCCCACCCGGGCCCCCCCCTAAATCCGCCACTGATGTAGTCGAACCATTGAGTTCGAGGCATTATTTTGTCCGTTCCAAGTGTTTTAAACGAGGCTTATCTCAGAAAAATGGTTAGCCTCTGTATCACACCGAAATTGTTACAGTAGTTTTCAGTTAAGGTAGGAACCATAAGAACACATCAAATGACATTCGCCTTTTTTAAATAACAGTCCGATAATGTAGAAAATAAAGACTATTTACCTTCAAGGTGCAGAGGAAAAGTCCCAGCAACGCAAATCCGGAAGTCCTGTTAACAAAATTGTTTTCATATCATTTGGATATGATTTAGCGCGATTGGTGGCCTTGTAATAGAATGCTACTTACTTTAGAATAATAAAATGTATCTGTGTTTCAGGAAGAAGTCCAAGAATTTTTGAAGGAACATCAGATAGTCTATAAAGGCAATAACATTTTAAACCCAGTGTCACACTTTGAAGAAGCTGGATTTCCAGGTATTTTACATGATACTGATAGTTTGTTTTGATCCTGTAGTGTTTATTGCCAGTATTTTGGTTGATGATGTTAACATTCATCATGTAAAAAGTTATGGTCAATCCATATTTTTCAGTAATCAGACTACATTTAAACAAAGATACAATGTAATCCCAATTTTTTTAGCTCACTGGGATGAATGTCCAGAGAGCTGTTGTCATACCCCTTATCCTCGTCCTCTGCAAAAACTTAAACCTTGCTTGTGGAAGGGACACCTGAAGTCTTCAGGTCTCCATTCCACAAGCAAGATTTAAGTTTAGTGAAGATCTAGGAATTTGATATCTGATATGTGGCTTCCTTGTGATGAGAACTTTCTTGTTGTAGCATACTTGTGGACACTTTGACCTTGACCTTGCCTTGAGGGCAATTTAAAAAAAACTTTAACCTTGCTTCTAGATGGTAGACATTTAGTGGTAGTATGTCCATATTTGCTATGTGACTTTGTTATGATGGTAGCAGTCTGGTGGCACAATATTATTAGACATTTTGACCTTGACCTTGCCCTGAGGGGAATTTTTTAAAAACTTTTTCCTTGATCCCAGAAGGTTGACATTTAGTGATAGGGTGTTCCTATTTGATATATGTGACTTCGTTATAATAGCATTCCAGCAGTGGCATATTGTTAGACATTTTGACCTTGACCTTTGCCTGAGGGCAATTTTTTGAAAAATTTAAACTTTCTTCTAGCACATCTAGTAGCTAGACATTAAGTGGTAGATTGTTCATATTTGGTTTATGTGACTTTGTTATTATGAGAGCTTTCTAGTAATATCACATTGAAGACATTTTGACTTTGACCTTGCCCTTAGGGCAATTTTTGAAAAACTTTAAACACTGCTTCTAGAAGTTATTCTTTTAGTGGTAGGGAGTTTTCTTTTGGCATGTGACTTCCTTATTAGGGCCCCGCATTCAAATGCGGGTGCCCTATAGTTTTCACTTTGTCTGTCTGTCCGTCTGTCCGTCAACAATTTTTTCTGTCACAAATTTCTTGGCTCCAACTGGAGGGAATGATTTTAAATTTTGGTCTGAAGCTTAGAAATGATGAGTTGTATTGTGTAAGCAATTTTCAAGTTTGTCGGACATCCACTTCCTGTTTGCCGATACTTTGATTTTTTACTATAAATCAAATTTTCCGTCACAGATTTTTTGGCTCGTACTGGAGGGAATGATTTGAAATTTGGTCTGAAGGTTGGAAATGATGAGTTGTATTGTGTAAGCAATTTTCAAGTTTGTCAGACATCCACCTCCTGTTTGCAGACACTTTGATTTTTTACTGTAAATCAAATTTTCTGTCACAGATTTCTTGGCTTCTACTGGATGGAATGATTTGAAATTTGGTCTGAAGTTTGGAAATGATGAGTTAATGTATTGTGTAAGCAATTTTCAAGTTTGTTGAACATCCAGTTCCTGTTTGCCAATACTTTGATTTTTTACTATAAACCAAATTTTCCGTCAAAGATATCTTGGCTTTCACTTGAGGGAATGATTTGAAATTTATTCTGAAGCTTGGAAATGATGAGTTGCATTGTGTAAGCAATTTTCAAGTTTGTCGGGCGCCCACTTCCTGGTTACTGATACTTTGATTTTTTACTATAAACCAAATTTTCCGTTAAAGATTTCTTCGCTTTCACTTGAGGGAATGATTTGAAATTTGGTCTGAAGCTTGAAAATGATGAGTTGTATTGTATACGTAGTTTTCAAGTTTGTAAAATGTCCTCTTCCTGCTTGCCAATACTTTGACTTTTTACTGTTAACCAAATTTTCATCATAAGATTTATTAACTTTTATTGGCTTAAATGATTTTAGCTAAGAAATGATAGGGTTTGGTAAAACTTCAAGAAATCACTATATCCAGCAAATTACTGTATCAACACATTTGTATGTCAAACAGAATTTGAATCCACACTTACCTGAAATTGACTTTTGCCCCACGTTTCAAGACTGAAATTGCGGGCACTTCCGAAAATGCCAGTTTTCTGTATCTAGTAATACATTTACAATTTTTTGACTATGAAAATGTATAAGTTTCAAATTTATTGTGCATTGAGGTCACTCAAATCCCTTGTGAGCTACATGTATGTTGTCTTCTGACAACTCTTGTTTGTTTTCATATACCAGGCTGACTCCAGAAGTGGCTATTTGAAATCATCAGAGCTTTATCAGTCTTGCAATGAAATTATTGTACTTGTTTGTATTATTTATGATAGTCAATACATTTTAAGCTTATGTAGCTTGATATTTTAGCCACTCTCTATAGCCCTTTTCAAAAAGTGTTGTTATGTTTTCCTGGATTTTAACTCTCCCATCAAATGGAGGTACAACACTCTTCACTTCCAGTTATCACTCGTACTGTTGGCTAACAATACACAACTTAAACCCTTAATACATTTTAATTCTAACTAAATGAGTGCAGTGTGACAGTAAACGACGTTGTAATCTAAATGTGGAAAGATTTATGAACTTTGTTCAGGATGAACAACACTTGTTGTGTTGTGTTGATAACCGGAACTGTTTATTGGTATTTAAATGCCGAAAACGAAGGGCAGACCAAATGATTTTTTAAAAGGCCTATAGAACTGATATTATCTGTGAATGACATTTAGCCCCTGGTGGTTTGTTGGGGATTTAGATATGGGTAGCCATTTTTTTCATTAATATAATACCCAGGGCATAGCACAGCTTAGCGAGGGGTAAAATAAATGAAAATAATAGACATGTATATGTAAATGGACTACAAATAACCGGCGAAATTGAATTATTTTTATTAGTCCCCTACCGGCTTCGCCGAAGGGAACTTTAGGTTTGCACTCCGTCAGTCCGTCCCTCAGTCCGTCACACTCAGTTTTCCGGACTTTTTTCCCATACTATAAGAGATATTTACAGTCGAACCTCGATAAGTCGAAGTCAAAGGGACCAATGAAAATTGTTCGAGTTATCCGAGGTTCGAGACATCCGAGGTATGGGTTAGGACATTTTGTCCTTGTGAGATCAACAACAGATAAGATCATAACGTGGGTTATTTTTGTTACATGCATTTCTGGTCGATGTTCACAGTTTAACTGTTGGATTTGAGAAAAATTTAAAGAAAAAAATATAATTAACAAACATAATTACATTAATGCATGGTAAAATTTAAAACAAACAGAAAGTCCAAGACAGAAATATCAAACACTGCGTATTACGTAGTGGATAAATGTCAATTTAAATTTAAAAATGAAACTGTTGAAATGAAACTAGCTTTATTTCGAAAGAAATTATAGACTGTTTTGGATTGAGTTTAAAAGCTGATTCTTTAAAATGAAACTGAAATTATAGTCCTTATAATCACAAATTATTTTATTTTCATTATATTTACGCTTGGGTCATTTATATTCGTTCCGACAAAAGATCAAAGAACAGCGCGGTTCAGTTTTGCTTGGACACGCTTATCTACACGCTTGATATCTAAATACAAATGTAATTAATCATTGACAATGATGTATAGACAATTTATTGGGAATGTTACTGTTTTTTTCTCGAATGCATAATCAAACTTCGACATATCGAGGTAAAATTTCGTTTGAAATTTCCAACGGGACCAAATTTTATACTCGAGTTATCCGAGATTTCGAATCAACCGAGTTCGAGTCATCAGAGGTTAAAATGCATTGGTCCAATGGGAAATTTGCCGGGACCGACAATTAACTTCGACATATCCGAGTTTTCGAGACAACCAAGTTCGACACAACGAGGTTCGACTGTATCTAATATTTGGTATGTAAGTCTACCACCATGAGTTACAGATCAAGTTCGAGTTTGGTTCCGGTTCATTGATTTTGGACGGAGTTATGGCCCTTTAACTTAGACAAATTTGGTAAAATGTATGTTTTCCAGACTTTTTTTCTAAACCGTTTCAGCTATGAAGCTAATATTTGTTATGTGAGTCTACCACTATGAGTTACAAATCAAGTTTGAGTTTGATTCTGGTCCATTGACAGTCTGTGCCAAAAACTTTTTCATTCACTAGCCCGAAGGGGCTAGTAAGGTCCTGTGTAGTACTAGCCCGAACTCAATTTCACTAGCCCTTATAGAAGATTCTTTGTTATTAAGGTACAATTTTAACTAGCCCATCGGGCTAGTGACTTCAAATTTTTACTAGCCCGAGACTGATTTTACTAGTCTCGGGCGTAGGGCTAGTGGCTAAAGTCACAGACTGCATTGATTTTGGACGGAGTTATGGGCCTTTGACTTAGAGAATTTTGGTAAAATATAGGTTTTCTGGACTTTTTTTCTAAACCGTTCCAGATATGAAGCTAACATTTGTTATGTGAGTCTACCAGCATGAGTAACAGATCAAGTTTGATTATGGGTCTGGTCCATTGATTTTGGACGGAGTTATGGGCCTTTGACTTAGAAAATTTTGGTAAAATATAGGTTTTCCGGACTTTTTTTCTAAACCGTTTCAGATATGAAGCTAATATTTGCTATATGAGTCTATCACTATGGGTTACAGATCAAGTTCGAGTTTGGTTCCGGTCAATTGATTTTGGACTGAGTTATGGGCCTTTGACAAAGAAAAGTTTGGTAAAATATAGGTTTTCCGGACTTTTTTTCTAAACTGTTTCAGATATGAAGCTAATATTTGCTATGTGAGTCTACCACTATGGGTTACAGATTAGGTTCGAGTTTGGTTCCAGTCCATTGGTTTTGGACAGAGTTATGGGCCTTTGACTCAGAAAATTTGGGTAAAATATAGATTTTCCAGACTTTTTTTCTAAACCGTTTCAGATATTAAGCGGATATTTGCATTGTTAATCAACTACTATCGGTTACCGATCAAGTTTGATTATGGGTTGGGTCCATTGATTTTTGACGAAATTATGGGCCTTTGGCTCGGAAAACTTTTCTTTAACTATTTTTGCTGGTATACTGAATTATTCCAACGGTAGGGGACTTCTGTATTGCCTTGCAATACAATCCACACTTGTTCTAACATGACATTACTTTTAATGATCGAGGGGGACCTATAGAGTACACAATAACGAGAGCCATTTCCTAAGATTTGCTTATATTTTTGTGCACAAAACATTTAAGGACATGGTCTATTTCAATGTAAAGACTGTGACGTTGCTCATTATGTTATTGAATATTTACATGTGGTTTCCATTATTTTCATAACAGAATTCCCTTTTAAGCTGTAAGAGAACATATTTTTATGAAAAAAGAAATTGTCATTGTGTGAAATTATCTCCCTTCTAAACATGCTAATGAGGTGGGCGTCTACTTCATCAGCCATATTTTAGAAACATGCCGTTTGTCGATGGTGCATAGTAACGGCTGGATATTAAGCTTGTTCAGGTATATAATTCAAAAAGGAACGATGCATTTAGTAAAACAAAAACATTTACAAAATAAAACTTAACAATTTGTCTGCTTTTGCATGTTAAATTGTTTATAGTTGATGTCAAATGTCTTCAATGAAACCACACTTAAATTAACCTGGCGACAATAAAATATTATTAAAAGGCAAAAAATTACCGGGGGCGGACACAATTTCTGTATTAAAAGATAGCCAAAGGATTAATCTTGAAGGGGAAATTTGAAATAATTGATTTCAAAGATCCAAAATGATATCCCGTAACCAAGGTATAAGTGAGGGTGGTATTTTCTGTTCATTATTTGACGGTAAATGTTATTTATAAACACTGCCAAGGCACTCACAGGGATCAATATACCCCATTATGTTAAATTATATGAAATTAATGGGAAGGTTTCGAGATCTCTGTATCTAAATATTTATTTGGAACGGCAGTCGAATGTTTACTGTTCAATTTAATCCACTAAAACAAACTATAGAAAAAAAAATCAAATTACAATTACCTGAATGGGCCTCTGACTTTGAGTTGTAATCATGACGTATATAGGTAAATTTGATTTCATTTCTAAAAATAGAGCCAGTATATTTGTAGCAGAATCCACGTACTTTGGGGTTTTATTCTGGGAAATTGTGTGGAAGGGTGGAAATGAAATTTTGCACACGTATTGATCAATTCGTATTGAAGAGACATAAGTTGTCGAAATGCGCATATGCAGAAAATAAATACACAGTAACTTTGGTATTTAGTTATTTGTTACCACTGGGTTGATGCCTCTGCTGGTGGACTGTTAGTCCCCGAGGGTATTCACCAGCCCAGTAGTCAGTACTTCGGTGCTGACCCAAAAGCCAATTTTATTTCGAACCTTGCAATATCTAAATTTTTGTAAATTTTGATGAAAACTAAGGAGTATCTCCCTCATGCAAAGCTCTGTCCTTAGCTGATTTTGGCTTTACATTTAGATCATATTGGGTATTTGTTCTCTTTCAGTTTTTGTCTCGCCTGCGACGAAAGTCGCTGAAGGCGAGACATAGGTATAGCAATCCGGCGACGGCGGCGGCGGCGTAAACTTTTTTCTAAAACCTTCATAACTTTTCAAGGGTAATACATACAAACATCATCTTTGGTCCACAGCACCACCAAGTGATGACCTTTCCAGCAGCATATATTTTAGATGACCTTGACCTTGTTTTCATGGTTCAATAAGCACATAAACATTGCGACATAGTTTCACATTCAANAGAAAAAGGGGCCAAAAAGGGGTAAAATTGGGTATTTTTGTGTCTGTGGACAGCATAACTTTGGTTCCAGTGAACAGATCATTTTGAAATTTTAGTATGATGTTTCTTGGCACATGTTTTAGCCCGGCTATAATTTATGTTCCTGGCCCCGCCCGTTTTAGAAAAAGGGGCCAAAAGGGGTTAAATTGGTTGTTTTCACATATTTGACTGTAGAATCTTTATTATTTATTGGATTTTGATGGGGTTTCTTTCAGTAAACTCCTTGGAAAATTTCCAATCTGGAGTATGCCAACGGATTTCACATGGCATGTACCGTTCACGAGATAACTGGGGCCCAAAAGGGGCGAATTTCAAAAATTTCATTTTTAGCTCACCTGGCCTAAAAGGCCAGGTGAGCTTTTGCAATCACTATGCGTCCGTCGTCTGTCGTCTGTCTGTCTGTCAACAATTTCAAAAATTTTCTCCTCTGAAACCGCTAGGCCAAATGTAACCAAACTTGACTTGAATCATCACCATGGTACGGCTTCTCAAAATTGTGTTCGATTAGTCGGCTGTTCAAACAACATGGCTGCCATTGCTAAAAATAGAACATAGAGGTAAATTGCAGTTTTTGGCTAATAACTCGAAAACCGTTACAGATATCAAAAATCTGACTGGGTAAAAATGATCAGCATGATAAGATCTATCCACTGTGCAATTTTGAAGAAAATCTCGGAGTTATGGCCCTTTTTCCATTAAAATTTTAAAAAATTTTGCATTTTTTATTTTTTATTTCAAAAAGTGTAACAGATAGAAGTCAAGTGTAAATTGCAAAAATGTTCAGCATATCAAGATCTACCCACCCTGAAATTTTGAAGGAAATCCATAAACCCTTGTAGGAGTTATTGCCCTTTTTTCACCGATTTTTTAAAATTTTTGCATTTTTCATCTGTTATTTCCAAAACTATAGAAGATGAAGGTTAANATGTTATGGCGCAGTCGTCGGCGTCGGCGTCTGTGGCCAGCATAACTTTGTTTCTAGTGGACGGATCATCTTCAAATTTCAGTATGTGGTTTCTTGGCATAATGGCTATTCCAGGTTTTAATTTCGGGTTTATGGCCCACCCG
>MJUU01073559.1:24799-38961 GCA_002080025.1 Modiolus philippinarum | reverse complement strand
GGGGGGGGGGGGGGGGGGGGTGTATGCAGATGAAAGAGTTCACCCAGCCAGAAGTAGCTCCTTTGTATTGTAGTTGAAACATCAATTTTTGTCTCGCCTGCGACGAAAGTCGCTGAAAGCGAGACATAGGTATTACTTTCCGGTGGCGGTAACGGCGGCGTCTTAAACTTTCTTAAAACCTTAATAACTTTAAAAGTATATTACTTATATGCAACATCTTTTGTCCACAGGTAGCTTATGGTGTAAGCTTTCCAGCATCACATGTTTCTTGATGACCTTGACCTTGTCTTCATGGTTCATTGACTTCATAAAAATTGCGACATAGTTTCACATTCAAGTTGATTTCTCTGGATTTGTAATACATAGATCCATTATATTAAGTGTATTAATGTATCTTAGTGGGTGCATGCCAGTCTGACACTTGTCATTTGACCTCAACCTCATTTGCACGGTTCAGTGACATAGTTTTACATTCAAGTCAATTTCTGAGACACTGTAATGTATAGACACACTATATTTTGTCTATTTCTACATCTAGGCAGATGCGTGCCAGTCTGACACCTGTCATGTAGCCTTGATCTCAATTTTATGGTTCATTGACTTTGGTCACTTTTCTACTTGAATACTTAATTCTCTGTAACTAGAACACCTAGATTCATCATATTTGACATATTGCTACATCTAGGTGAGTGCATGCCAGTCTGACACCTATCATGTAGCCTTGACCTCAATTTCATGGTTCATTGACTTTGAACATTTCTTTACCTTAACACCTATTTCTCAGTAGCTATGATACCTAGACCTAGGGTCATTATATTTGGTCTACTGCTACATCTAGGTTGGTGCATACCAGTCTGACACCTGTCAATTAGCCTTGACCTCAATTTCATGGTTCATTGACTTTGAACATTTCTTTACTTTAACACTTATTTTTCTGTAGCTATGATACCTATTGTCTTCATATTTGGTCTTTTGTTACACCTAGATGGGTGCATGCCAGTCTGACACCTGTCATGTAGCCTTGGCCTCAATTTCATGCTTCATTGAATTTGATCATTTCTCTTTAACTAGAACACCTACAGGCATCATATATGGTCTATTGCTACATCTAGGTGGGTGCATGCCAGTCTGACACCTGTCAGGTAGCCTTGACCTCAATTTCATGGTTCATTGACTTTGATCATTTCTCTTTAACTAGAACACTTACAGTCATCTTATTTGGTCTGTTGTTACATCTAGGTGTGCATAGCCAGTCTGGCACCTGTCATGTAGCCATGACTAATTATTTTGTTAAAGATATGCATATTACAGGCGAGACATTTCTGTGTCTACATTTGTTTTTAAATACTAATATTAAAGCAGTTGCTTCTTTCATAAAGAGGTCATTAGAACTGAGGGGAGAAGAATTAGCTTTACTGTTTTAATATAAAAAAAAAAACTTTGAAAGTTTGAAATGTTTGAAAGATATGATTTTTGTATGTTTCATGCGATTTGTATTGTGTTCTTTTTGTACTGTATTGCTATGACTCTAACAAGTCTTTTGTCTGCAAATAAAGATTGTTATTAATCAATTTCAGACTGATTGTTTTACAATATATTTGTAAATTTCAGATTTAATAATGTGATAAGAGATCTGATAGACTCAAATGAGAAAGTGTTGATATTTACTAGAACTAAGAGCAGTGCTGATAACCTGAGCTGGAAATGTGAAAGTAAAGGGTAAATATGTAAATTGTTATTAGCAATTAAGTTTCCTGTTGAAGCATTTTACATTGTGACCATATTTGTTTGAAAAGAACTTTCTTTGAAAACCTGACCTTTGAGAAGTATTTGTGTGTATATGTTACAGTGAATTTGTATAATCAGTGATTTTGTAAAATCCCTGAAATAATTAGCGATTTTATAAAACCACTGACCATTTTAGTGATTTTATAAAATCACTTAAATTGTGATGGATTTTGTAAAATCCCTGAAATTTTTGTTAGGGGTTTTACAAAATCACAGATTAAATAGAATGTCAAATTTTTCGGGGAAGATGTTCATGTAAATAAACAAATAAAGTTGCAAAAAAGTATTCGCACGACAAGTTTCTCACCTCTGTACTGTGATTCGTGTACTGAACTTACATTAAAAACTACGATCACTAATATAACTTTCTTAATGTTTATTTATAATCTGTTTTTATACGCCCGTCTAATGACGGACGTATTATGGTATACCAATGTCTGATTGTCTGTCCGTCCGTCTGTCCGTCCGTTTCATATGTCACGCTCTAACTTGACAACCCTTTGGCCAATTCACTTCAAACTTTATAGAGGTATTGGGTATGATGACCTCACGATCTGTATAATTTTTCGTGAAATTTCAATTTTTCTTGCAGGAGTTATGGGACTTTATTTGTCAATTTTAAGCCAATTTTTTTACATGTCATGCTCTAACTTGACAACCCTTTGGCCAATTCACTTCAAACTTTTTAGAGGAATTGGGTATGATGGCCTCACGATCTGTATACTTTTTTGTGAAATTTCAAATTTTCTTTCAAGAGTTATGGGACTTTATTCCTCAATTTTAAGGCAATTTTTTACATGGCGCGCTCTAACTTGACAACCCTTTGGCCAATTCATTTCAAACTTTGTAGAGGTATTGGGTATGATGGACTCACGATCTGTATACTTTTTCGTGATATTTCAAATTTTCTTGCAAGAGTTATGGGACTTTATTGGTTAATTTTAAGGCAATTTTTGTCTTGCCTGCGACAAATGTCGCGAAAGCAAGACATAGCCAGCATAGATTCCGTGGTCGTAGGCGTCATTAACATTTGGTTAACCCAAATGTTAAACTTTTTTTGAACTTCAAAAACTTTCTCAAATCATATGCAATATGAAATTTTGACATACTTATTATTGTTTCCCAAGTTTATTTTTGGAAAAAAATTATTCTAATTTTTCCATATTTTTCCATTAAGTGGACTTAGTTTTTTTCCATGAAATTTTTTTGTTTGCACCATATCTCAGGAACTATATGCCATAGACTGATGATTATTGGTAAGTTGTTACATCTTTAGTAGTGACCAACATCCATACCAAAATTATGTCACCTTGACCTATATTTTCCGCTTCAGTGAATTTAGCTAAATTTTCTTTTTAAGTCCATATATCAACAATTTTTAAACAAAATTGTGAATAAGGACTTTAGTTTTGATGTAGAATTGTTGCATATAGTCCATAGATGCACAATAAGCTTTCAGAATTTTATTCCGGTTCCAACTTTGGTAAATTTCCTGAAAATGTCCAAGACTAACAATTTTTGAAATTTTTGCATACAATCAAATATCTTGGCCATTTCTTCATACAAGACATAATTCTGAAAACTTAAGAATGAAAAAATATGGTTCCAATTTTGGTAATTTTCCTGAAACTCTCAAAGACAAGCAATTTTTGGGAATTCTTGTTTGCAACCATGTGTTTTGATGAATTTTAGTCGAAAACAATATTTTCATTGGTTATATTTCATAAATTTTGTATTCCAATTTTGGTAAAATTCCTGAAACTGTCAAAGACCATGCAGTAGTTTCTTGGAATTCTACTTAGCCAGTACATCTTAACAAAGATGAAATTAGAGTGATAGTGGAGTGAGCAGGCGAGACACTAGTTTCCGCGGAACCTTTACAAATAATTTACACTTTACGCTCTAACTTTACAATACTTTGGCCAATTCACTTCAAACTTTGAAGAGGTATTGGATGTGATGACCGTACAATTTGTAGACTTTTTCGTGAGATTTCGTGATATCAAGTTTAATAAGCCGTTATAGGTGCTTCTGAATTTAGAACCCCTTACCTAAATCGCTTAAAGTTTTGAAGGATGACGACGGGCGTATCATGCGACTTGGCAAAGCTGTTTATTAAAGACATATCCTACTATTTAAACTCCCAATAATATCTTTTTGATATTCCATCTGTATTAACTTAATGATAAAACCTTAACATAAATCTAAAAAAATTAGGGGGTCACCAACCTAATTTCAGAGCTATGACGTCATCTTAATTTACCTGTTTTGAAGGTATCAATTATATACTATTTGGCCTATATTTTCACTATATTTCTAGCTTCTAATGAACAAAAATTGTTTTGAATGTTTCATGTAGTATAGAAATCAATATACTATTATAAAAGGAAACAATATGCAAATTGTGGGCTAATCAGCATAATTTTTAATTTCCCGCGATTTTTGTTGGGCACTCATAATACGACAAAATCAGTGATCGCAAAATATTGACCAATGATAATTTAATAATATTTTCACAGAAGATAGAGACTAACCTCCTCAACGGATTAAGTAAATAAAAAGATAGGGTCACCGAATCAGGGAAAAAGATATTTGCGAAAAACATGTCAGGAATGAAAATGGCGGGAATAATATGGCAGGTTTTTCTTCATACCGATAGCAATACCTATTTTATGGACTTAATCGCAGAAGACAATCACAATAAATACCATATTTTTGTATGAATATGTAATAACATAAAGAGTGAGTGTCGTTTTCTTTTATTGATATATTGTATGCATAAATATACATTTACAGGACACAAAAATAGGATAAAACTCGTAAGGGGAACATACCTGTCAACCTCCAAAGACCCAAAATCTGGTCATGACCTGCATTGGATGGTAAAAAATCTGGTCATAACACGTGACGAACTTTTTTCATCCCAATTATTCTATTATAAATGCGTGACAGACTTTTTTCAACCTACATGTAATTATTTACTTATCGAGCAATTTATTGAGTACACACTTTAATACTCACTTACTACCTACTTATAAACAACAGACATGATAATTAAATTTCATTTCTATTGAATAACTTTGGCTTTGTTTCACCTTTTCTGATGAAGATTTTTACTTGGACCAAAACTGGGCAATAATGTGTCAATTTTCAATTCTGTCCTAAAATCGTTGTTGATCATTGAAACTATCAGAAATGTTCACTGTCTGATTTACTAAACACCAGGTCGCTTGATTTTACGCAACGCCCCAATCAAACTTTTATTTCCACCGTGAACACTTGTAAAGCTATTCTGTTTTGTGGGGTTGTTGACGACATTGCTGGTCCAGAAATCGGTCTTTTCCAGTGAGTTGAAGACATTCCCAGTACACTCAATGCGTGCAGTTATCTTAAAAACGGCTCATCAAACTCCACAACGGCTTAATTATAACGGTATTCCAAACCGATCGAGTAAAAAAAGAACACAACCGGAAATGTAAATACGAACATTAATACACACAACGTTACCGGAAATCAAATCCGGGTGAACACGGGTGACGACTTCGATTCTCGGGTTATTTAACAACCGGATCCGGTAACTACATTTCATCGGGTGACAAGTGAAAATATCGGGCCAGACCCGCAGAAATCGGGTGAGTTGACAGGTATGGGGGAAATTTAAGACTAATAGCAATATTTAACGAAAATAAACACGTTAGAAGTCATTCGTTGTTTTTGCGAAATGAATTTTATTTTATTTTCTATGATTTTATCAATTTCTGTAGGCGGGATTAATGAGGAAATAATAAAAAGGTGTAATTACTAAAAGGACACGTACATAATCCAGTTAACTTTAACTGTATTCAGATTTGGTACATAAGTTTGAATTCTAATTAAAATGTTTTCTTTGAAATTGTAAATTTAATTAAATATAATATCAGAATGCGTGGAAACCTATTTAATGAAGTGGTTCACACAGTATTTAATTAGAATGTGGCCTTTTTTATTCTGTGTTTGTTAGAACTGACCCTTACCATGCTAACGTCGGTCTGTGTTACGGAAAGAAATTTGCGGGAATTTTGCGACGTCATAAATGAATTACAAAACATTAAAGCTCAAGTTCACGGAAATTTTCTGACGTCATAAAAGATTTACGAAACAGTGACGTTCAAAAGCAAAATTGTGCAGAAACAATAGTAGGATTTGTCTTTAACTATGTAACTATGTACATTCACTTTCATTATGACGTCGCTTTTTAAACGTTAACCACATTTAACCACATTTTTCATACTTCAGACGTCTTTTTCATTATGTTAAATGTCCTGAAGATGCCCTTAACGGGGCGACAGATGTAGACGAAATAAAAACACAAATCTGTAGCTGTACTATGGATGTTGTTGTCTTTTGGATCCACATTAAAAAATATCGTGAAATGATTTCTTAACTGAATTCATTGAAATTTGCACCTTTGAACTTAGAATGTAGTGCAGTGTAATTGTTTATTTATGTAAAATTTTTACCTGTAATTTCAAAGAATAAGTTGATTATAACAATTCAAAATTTTAAGGATGACTGTTCTTTACTTATTTAAGTAAAATTGCGACTTAAAAATTGATTTAACTCTCTTGCAGCTTATATTCCACAATTTGTGGAACAAATGCAATATGAAACAATGGCAGTAGAATACCGAAGGAACAAAGAACAAGATTACATAAATCAAAGTCCAGCTGCGAAATCATTTTGTAGAAAAATGAAAATTATATTATTCATCTCTTTTATTTTTTATTTACCTGCATAGTAAAAACCGGATTTAGACATAACTTTGTCCAAAAGTAAGTTCTAGAAGGCCAAAAAAATACCCAAAACAAACAAACAAACATACAAAACAAAAACAAAAAAAAAAAAAACCCAAAAAAACCGGATATTTTGAGGGATTCATCTTAATGAGATTTCAAGTGACTCACATTATATTCTAGCTTTCAATTGGCATTATTTAGATTTAAAGGGGTCATTTTTACGGTATCTTGGTGCAGGATGTATGTTCTGAGGTCAGTTTCTGTCCATATAATTCACTCAAATTACATATAAATGATACCAAAGAATCATCATGTGCAAAATAAAAGTAAAACAAACTCTAGAAAGTGAACAGAGATTGTTCATGTTATTCTGTTATTCAACTAAATACAATGTACATTGTATTTCCACTTTAAAAACTGTTAAGATTTAAACTTTCTGGGATAACAAAATTTTATAGAATTTATTGCAAAATGCATAATCATCACATTTGAACATTCTGATCATTTCCCTTATCCAGAATGGGCCTGTATGATTTTTCTTAAAAAACTGATTTATAAATTACCGATGTAATTAAACTTTTTAGAAAATTCAGCAAGGATGGGTGAATTTAATGTTTTATTCTTTATCATTAATGGTAAAATATTGTGTGTAAATTGGGAAGAAAATGACCATAATTTTAAAAAAAAATCAAAATTACATCTTTTGGAAGGGGTTGAAAAAATCTGGACAGGTGGTGATGAAAATCTAGGATATTTTTGTTAGGGCCTAAATAGTGGTTTACAGTGTGAGGTGACCCATGTACAAATTTTAGAACAAGATAATAGTAGTTGCATATTTACTACTCTATCTGTTGATAGCTAAGAATCATTTACATTATCTGTTCTTTAGCTCACCTGGCTATGCCAGGGTGAGCTCTTGCCATCACTTGATGTCCGTCGTCTTTCCGTCGTTTGCTCACTTTCAAAAATCTTCTCCTCTGAAACCACTGGGTCTTAACTGAATCATCACTAGGGTATCTAGTTTCAAATTTGTTATTTTGTATGTCATAGGTCAAACAACATGACTCCCGTTACTAAAATAGAACATAGGGGTAAATTAGAGTTTTTGGCAAATAACTCAAAGCATTACAGATATCAAAAATCTTGACGGAGTAAAAATGATCAGCATGAGAAGATCTACCCATGCTGAAATTTTGAAGAAAATCTGATGACCCATCTAAGAGTTATTGCCCTTTTTCCGTAAAGTTTTCAAAATTTTGATGTTTTTTATGTTTTATTAAAAAAACTATAACAGATACAGGTTAAGTTTAAATTGCAAAAATGTTCAGAATGTTAAGATCTACCCACATGGATATTTTGAAGAAAATCCAAGTACCTATATATGAGTTGTGGTCCTTTATTGGTCAAATTTTTCGTGATTTTTTACTTTTTGTCCTATGTTTCAAAAACGCTTTGAGATAGAGGTCAAGTTTAAATTGCAAAAATGTTCAGCATGTTAAGGACTATATTTAATTGAACAAATTCAAGTTTTCTGACCGCTTCCAAGATGGCCGCCAGCGGGGAACTTAGTTTACCATTTGACCTAATGGGAAAATTCATACAAAGAACTTCTTCTTGAGAACCACTGAATGGATTTGAACCAAACTGGGCATGAATGATGCTTATGAAGTGCTGACCAAGTGTTGTTACTTTGGTGCCGATCAATGATCCAACATGGCCGCCAGCGGGGATTTTAATTTTAACATTGGACCCCATGGGAAAATGCATACAAAGAACTTCTACTTTAGAACCACTGAATGGATTTGAACCAAACTTGGCATGAATGATGTTTATGAGGTGCTGACCAAGTGTTATTACTTTGGTGCCAATCTGTCATCTTACATGACCGACAGCATTGGACCCTATTAGAAATGCACACAAAGATCTTCTAGAGAACTGCTGAATGGATTTAAATCAAACATGACATGAATGATGCCTGTCAGGTTTTGACCAAGTGTCACCAGCTGTGAACTTAATTCAACAAAAGATCTTCTTCTAGAGAACTGCTTAATAGATTTAATCCATACTTTGCTTATGAGAAGCTGACCAAGTGTTATTACTTCAGTTCTGACCCATCATCCAACATGGCTGCCAGCAATGAATTGGACCCTAAGGGGAAATGCATACAAAGATATCATGGTAAACCATTGAATGGATTCAATTTAAACATTGCATAAATGAAACTGAAATTTTACCAAGCTTGTTACTTTGGTGCTGATCCGTCTTCCGACATGGCCACCAGTAGCAGAACTTAGTTTAACATTGGACCCAGTGGGAAATGCATAAAAAGATCTTCTCCTCTTAAACTGCTTGAACAATTTCAGTAGAATTTTTATATGATTGTCCTTATGTGACCCTCTTCAAAGTTTTATGTTAAATAGCTGCCAGCAGGGAACGTAGATTAACATAGGCCCCTTAAGTTTGGAAACTGCATTCAGAAATCTTCTCTGAAGTTGCTTGAACAATTTTAATTAAATTTTATAAAAAGTTTCTGATTTTTATGTACATACACCACCAAAGATGGACCATCAGTGCTGCAGGACCCAGGTAAGGGATACAGGCTCCTGAGAGCCTCTTGTATACTTTTAGATTCCATCTCTTTCTTGCTTGAAGAAGTTTTCCAGAAAAAAATTCTCCTTTTTTCGTAACATTGATTTTGGTGCCATATATTGCATTAAACTCAAAATACTATGAATAATTTAAAACATAAAGTTCGGTTTTATTAAATACAAATATTGAAAATTGAATGCTTTTATCTTAAGTTAGGATTTTTAATAGATCTGACTTAATGCGCTACAGATTTTAAACATACTATTTGTTGAAAAATACCTGAACATGACCAGGGGATCAGTAAAATTATGATTAATTTTTTCAGTGATTTTGTAAAATCCCTGGTTTCAATTAGGGATTTTACAAACCCACTGACCAATTTAGTGATTTTACAAAATCCCTGAATTTTCAGTGATTTAAAAAATTCACTGATTTTACTGATTCACTGTAACATATATAGACATTGTTTATATACATGTACAACGAGAACAAATTATTGGTCACTGTTGAAATGGGAGAAATATATTGTGAAATTTCTTTAGTGATATTTTTTTTATAATTAATGCATCTCTTTTAATGAAAATGTTGAAAACTTGATAAGGAACAATGAATTTTGAATACTTTCTTTAAATTTAATAATTATTTTGTTAGTTTTCTCAACGTATGAAACCTTCATTTAAAAAAACAAACAAAAATTGTGGAATAATAATGTGCAGACCTAAAGTTGATAACACAAGTTGTTGAATTTGGTCATGTTTATGCAAAATATGGTCGTATTAAGATACTTTTATTAACTCAACTGACCAAAAGGGTCAGTGTGAGCTATTGCTATCACTTTGCGTTCTTCGTCTGTCGTCCGGCAACCGGTGTTAACCTTTCACATTTTAATCTTCTCCCCTGAAACCGCTGAAGCAAATTCAGCCAAACTTTACAGGAATGATGTATGGAAGGTCCTTCACAAAGATTGCACATTTCAATCTGATTCGATAAAAAACATGGCTGCCAGCGCGGATCTTAGTTTTAACATTGGACCCTATGGGAAAAACATCATTTTCAACATCTGCTCTGAAACTATGGAGGGCTGTTCCAGAAAAATTGACATGGGGGGTTTGAAGGCACTTTTTATTGACCCCCACCAACCATAGAATTCTTCTCCATATGTACAATACAAAAGGATGAAGAAAACACAACCACCCACAGCAATTTATATGAAGTGCCTTCAAAGGGTCCCAGACCAACTTTTCTGGAACAGCCCTGAAGCAAATTTAAATAAACTGTACTGAAATGATGCATGGAAGGTGCTTTACAAAGATTGCACATTTCTTTCTGATTCAACAAAAAACATGGCCGCCAGCACCGAACATAGTTTATAAACATTGACCCTCTGGGAAATTCACACTTTCATCTTCTCCTCTGAAACCATTGAAGCAAATTCAACAAAACTTTACAGGAATGATGTATGGTAGGTCCTCCACAAAGATTGCAATATCGTTATGATTCGATAAAAAACATGGCCTACAGCATGGATCTTAGTTTTTACATTGGACCCTATGGGAAAAACATCATTTTCAACAGCTGCTCTGAAACCATTGAAGAAAAATTTAAATAAACTGTACTGAAATGATGTATGGAAGGTCCTTCACAATGAATGCACATTTCTTTCTGATTCAATAAAAAACATGGCCTCCAGCGCAGATCTTAGTTTTAACATTGGACCCTATGGGAAAAACATCATTTTCAACATCTGCTCTGAAACTATTGAAGCAAATTTAACTAAACTGCACTGAAATGATGTACNTAGCTGTACATATTACTTTTATTTTAACGATAACCAACATAAAAAGCCATTGCAAATGCTAATTTTAATTTTGACATAATTTTCTATTATCTCAGGATTAGCCATTATTTCCTTTCCCACCTTTTTTTTACGTCTACAGTGTTCGAACGCAATCGGAGGGAGGTAACTCTAACCGTGACGTTCATTTAGTAACGTCTCACCTTAAGTCCATTTCTCAATAACTAGAAGTGGTAGGTTGATAATATATGGTATGTAGGTTGGTCTTGGGTAGTACATGTCAGTCTGGCAGGTGACTTTTGTCCTTGACCTCAATTTCACAGTCTAGTGAGCATGTTCACTTTTCTGATTAGTTCACTTAGATTTTACATCAATTTAGAGTCCAGCAGGGACAGGCCAGACATCCTTTAGGGTCATCACTTGTCTTATGGAGATGTTACATGGCCAATCGTTATAGATGTTATTTCACAGCACTTTTCCTAAAATGATTTGGTTCCTGCAGTACTTCCAAGAACTTTATTGTTGATAAAAAAATTGATACTTTGACTTGGATGAGTACTACATTATGCATAGAGTGTGACTATACATGTAGTTTACAATCTTGAACTAAATAACAAGGTTGTTATGGACAATAGGCAAAAAAATGTTAGAATGATAATACATGTATTAATGCACTGATCATTGATAAAAGTAAATTTATAACAGAAAAATTGTATGTGAATGTTGATTTTAATAATTACATTAGATAAAATATCTTGCCAGTTAACATGCATAAAAAACGAGCCTGGCTTCATATATTGACATACATACATACAAAAAATGTACTTTGTTATACCTGCAGAATCTTGTGCCTCTGTCTATCTTCCCTTCTTATTATTGATGACAAGGTATCATTTGATAACCTCTATCATTATGTTTGTTTATCAATCTGTCTGCCCTTACCTAGAAGTTATTGGCCAATAATTTATGTTCAATATAACATTCTGTCTCTTTACCTGGTTTGTAAATTGTTGATCACAAGGCTCTGACCAAATTTGATTCTGCGTTCAGAGGTGATAATTAGAAGCATGTAAATGCACCAAAACTTACAATTTGAGTCTCGAGTCTGGAATTTTAGAAATTGGTTTGAGCAGAATTGAATTTGAAATTGCCTTCAAATAAACTTAAAAGCTGACCAAGGCATTCAATTGTGGTAATTATCTATGTTTCCAGGTAAACTGTCTTGTTTATAGGTCATTTGTGAGTAGAATTTGTCTTCACACTTTAGGAGTTTCTTTTGCTAGGAGAAATCTATCAAACTGATTAAACTACTTCAAAGGGATTAAAATGAGGGCTGTTCCAGAATTACAATGTAATTGTATAGGGGGGTTGGAAGGCATGTCAATTAAAATTTGATGGGTGGTGGTCATTTCAGCTCCTTTTTATGCCCCGCCACACATAGTGGCGTGGTATTATGTGATACCCTCAGTCGTGTGTCCGTCTGTCCGTCCGTCTGTCCGTCCGTCCGTCTGTCCATCCCCCAAAGGTTTCCGACTGATAACTTTTGAACAGAATATTATACAGTCTTCAAACTTGGTATGTAGCTTGTTCACCACAAAACTCAGGTCGCGTTTGAATATGGGTTCAGAGGTCCATGGGGTTCTGGAGTTATGCCCCTTGATACTCGAAATTTTGCGAAACGTGGCGGGGTATCATGTAATCCACCATTACTATTTTTGTATAAAGTATTAATGGTATTAAAATTTTATGCATGGTGGGCCAAAATAACAAGTGCTTTCCGACCCCCCTATACAATTAAATCTGGAATAGCCCTGATGAGAAAAGTTGGGGATAGTATCAGAGTATTTTTCTCTATGGATTATCAATCATTTAAAAGAAATAGATTTTACTGGTCTTAGTTTTATAGAACCTGACTGAATTTCTTTTATAACTAGAAAAATTAGCAAAAACTTTGTGCCATCCTGAAAATATGAAGATTTAGGGAGAAATTTTTGGGAAGGCTTATTTACAGTATATTAATTATACCTAACCAGGCAATTTGCAGTCTAATTCACAAACAGTTTTCCTTCTTTTTTCAGATAAAACCATAATGACATTACACCACTTTACTGTAATAAGCTAATACTTTTTGTAACTTTTTGTAACACGTAATTAGAATATAATATCTATTCAGAATAAGAAATAAAGGCAAAAACAGTTTGATACCACCCCAAGGTATCACTCATTTGTATTGTCAAGTTATCTTTCTGTATCAATCAACTAATCACTTTGAAGTTATTTAATCAGTTTGATAGAATTTTGGTAGGTAATGAAACTGGTCAGCTGAGATGGTGAGCTGTTTTTAGCTCTCCGGGACGAATGTCCGGAGAGCTATTGTCATACCCCTGGTGTCGGCGTCAGCGTCAGCAAAACTTTAACCTGGCTTGTGGAATTGAGACCTGAGTAGCTAGTATGTTGATATTTGGTATGTGACTTCCTTGTGATGAGAGCTTTCTTCTGGTACTATACTTGTAGACATTTAGACCCTGACCTTGCCCTGAAGGCAATTTATAAAAAACTTTAACCTTGCCTCTAGAAGGTAGGTTTTTAGCGGTAGGGTGTTCATATTTGGTATGTAACTTCCTTATAATGAGAGCTTTTTTCTGGTACCATACTTGTAGACATTTTGACCTTGACTTGCCCTGAGGGCAGTTTTTTAAAAAAACTTTAACCTTGCCTCTAGAAGGTAGGCTTTTACTGGTAGCGTGTTTATTTTTGGTTTGTAACTTCCTTATGATGAGAGCTTCTAATGGTATCATATTTGTAGACATTTTGACCCTGACCTTGCCCTGAGGGCAATTTTTATACGACCGCAAAAATTTTGCGGTCGTACTATGGTATGGCGCTGGCGTCGGCGTCGGCGTCTGTGGACAGCATAACTTTAGTTCTAGTGAACGGATTGTTATCAAATTTTAGTATGATGTTTGTTGGCACAAGCTTAAGCCCGGGTTTTAATTTCTTGATCCCTGCCCAACCCGTTTTTGAAAAAGAGGCAAAAAAGGGGCCAAAAAGGGGTAAAATTAGGTATTTTCGTGTCTGTGGACAGCATAACTTTGGTTCTAGTGGATGGATTGTTTTCAAATCTTAGTATAATGTTTCTTAGAACATTCTTGAGAAACTTTTTTTTCCTTTAGGTTTTTGCCCCACCCATTTCAGAATTAGGGGCCAAAAAAGGG
>MJUU01073558.1:398616-408909 GCA_002080025.1 Modiolus philippinarum | reverse complement strand
ACAAGCAGGGACGGGCGAGACATCTTTTAGGGTCCACTCTTGTTTAGAAAGTTTGCAAACAAATTCCAACTACTTCAAAGGAATCTTACTTACAATTAGTAAATGTGCACACACGTATCTTTTTGAATTTTCAAAATGGCCGCGGTTGCCATGGAAACTGAAAAAATTCAAAGTGCTTCAAATTTGAAGAAACTTTACAAGAAGGATTTCTAGCACCCATAGAAAGGATTTTGGGTCTCAGAATTTTCAAAATGGCTGCCGTTGCTATGGAAACTGGAAAAAGGTGGGAAAATTCAAAGTGCCTCAAAATGGATGAAACTTTACAGGAAGATTTCCTAGCACCCATAGAATTGATTTTCGGGCTCAGAACTTCCCTTTTATATATTTTGGGAAAAGGAGAGGCATATAATTGTGTCCATACTTGTACTGTGTCAACACCTGTATTTTGTCAACACACGCTTAAATTTGCACTTGCCATATTGATTCAGGGTTCAATGAGCGGGGGTATAATTGGTTGCCATTCGGCGACAGCTCTAGTTTTTACTTGTATCAGCTTGAAATGATTTGATATTAAGTCCGAAGCTGAGAAATAACATGGTTTTGTAAAACTTCAAGAAATCAAATCAAGAAATCACTATATCCAGCAAATTACTGTATCGACACATTTGTGTGTCAAACAGAAAGTGAATCCACTCTTACCTCAATTTTACTTTTGCCCGGAATTTAAGAGCCCTTCAGACAATGCCAGTTTCGACATGCTCTAGTTAAGAGTTGTTTCCTTCATTTTGACCTGTAGTCCTCAAAATTGTGTATTACTGTGGAAGTACTTTTATTCGTGGACATCAATTTTCGTGGTTTCCATAAATATCACTACTTCGTGGGAACGTAAATTCGTGGTTTCAAATTCTGTGCATTCAAACTCAAGAGAAAAATGCATTTCGTTGGGAACTTAATTTCGTGGTTTTAGCCAACCACGAAATCCACGAAAATTGGAACCCAACAAACAATAGTACTTTCACAGTATGTTGCTAACATTAAGGTAGTTTGGGTGTCTTGGTTTCTGACATAGGATAGAATATTTTTTTAGAATTTGTAAAATGAAACTTGCAATATGCTATGAAAATATGCAAAAAATTTGGGGGTCATGGATATGTCAAAAGAGATACAGAGTTTTAAAGTTTGGCCAATTTTGTTTTTTGCACTATATTTACAATAGAATTATATGGGAAATAGTCCAATACCCACTATACAAGGGCATCTTTTGTTTCTATAAGCAGAAATACAATTTTTTCCGAACTTAATTGATTTGATATAGAGCTTCAATATAAAAACATAAAAAAAGATATGTCATAGACCTTTTTAAAAATTGTATTATGAAAATGAAGAATTTGTTAGTTTTCTTTTCAAGAAATGGGAGATAATTCAATTAAAGTCATTGGAAACCCCCACATAAAAAAAACTAGATTTAATGCCCCCGCCACTAGACGGTCAGGGTCATTAAGGTTTACCCCGATCCATCCGCACGTACTTACGTACGTCCGTACGTCCATCTTTTTGGTTTCCTGATGATAACTTGAGTATCCTGCATCGGATCAAAACCAAACTTGGTCATGCTTGCTGATCACCCAAGATAGAATCCTATTCAGTTTCCGGGTCAAGGGCACAGTTGCTAAAAATAGACTAAAATTTCAATAAAATTTTGGTACTTTCCAGATTATAACTTGAGTATACTACATAGGATCAAACCAAACTTGGTCACATGCTTACTTATTACCTAAGAAAGAACCCTATCGTTTTCTGGATTGGTACCCCAAGGTCAAGGTCACAGTTGCTAAAAATAGACTTAAATTTCTAAAAAAAAATCTGGTTTCCGGATGATAACTTGAGTATACTACATTGGATCAAAACCAAACTTGGTCATGTGCTTGCTTATCACCCAATACAGAAGCCTATGGATTTCTGGGATGGTACCGCCAAGGTCAAGGTCACAGTTGCTAAAAATAGACTAAAATTTCAATAAAATTTTGGTTTCTGGATGATAACTTGAGTATCCTGCATCTGATCAAAACCAAACTTGATCACTTGCTTGCTTATCACCCAATACAGAAGCCTATGGATTTCCAGGATGGTACCGCCAAGGTCAAGGTCACAGTTGCTAAAAATAGACTAAAATTTCAATAAAATTTTGGTTTCTTGATGATAACTTGAGTATCCTGCATCTGATCAAAACCAAACTTGATCACTTGCTTACTTATTACAAAAGACATAATCCTATAGATTTTAGGGTTGATACCCCCAAGGTCAAGGTCACAGTTGCTAAAACTAGATTTGTATTACATATAAGACTGTTTCTCAGATTATTTGTTGGAACTACACATTATATCAAAACCAAACCATTTCCAGTGGCTATTTATCACAGGAGAAAGATCCTTTTTTATAATTATTTTATATTTATATTGTTCATAGTTATGCCTTTAATAATTTAAGGGTTTTGATTGCAAGGAGGCGGGGGCGGGGGCATCCGTGTCCCATGGACACATTCTTCCATTTTTTGAAAAAAAAAATTCTAATAAATGTGTTTGATAAAAAAAATGTTCTTGATGAATTCAATTAATAATAGAGATCAACTGCCTTATTTTTTAACCACACTTAAAAAGTTTGACCTTCTCCATAGCATTTCAGTATCGAATTATCTTTCTTTGAAAAAACTTTTTGAATTTTTAGCAAATATGCAGTATTATTCCTACAAACTTGATACTTTTTGTTCATTTATATATAAATTATTGTGCTGAAGGTAGATCGATCCTATTAAAAATATTAAGCAGAATTTTTTTATTTTGAGATATTTTGTAGGTCTTTAGTCCATTTGTTCAAAAAACAAAATAAAAATGATGTGTCACCGATCATCTTTTCCTGCTATCAGACTTTGAAAATCAGGTCATATTCAGTATTTTTCAGGAATAATTACAAAGAATATATAGGGAAATGTGACAACATGCTTATTATTTAGCTTCATATGAAATAAATATCAGATAATTTTTATACGACCGCAAAAATTTTGCAGTCGTATTATGGTATGGCGTCGGTGTCTGCGTCTGTGGACAGCATAACTTTGGTTCTAGTGAACGGATTGTTACCAAATTTTAGCATGATGTTTGTTGGCACAAGCTTAAGCCCGGGTTTTAATTTCGCGTTCCCTGCCCAACCCATTTTTGAAAAAGAGGCAAAAAAAGGGGTTAAATTAGGTATTTTCGTGTCTGTGGACAGCATAACTTTGGTTCTAGTGGACGGATTGTTTTCAAATCTTAGTATGATGTTTCTTGGAACATTCTTGAGAAACGTTTTTTCCTTTATTTTTTGGCCCCACCCATTTCAGAATTAGGGGCCAAAAAAGGGTTAAATTGGGTGTTTTCACATATTTGACTGTAGAATCTTTATTATTTATTGGATTTTGATGAGGTTTGTTTCAGTGTGCTCCTGAGGAAATTTCCAATCCGGAATATGCCAACGGATTTCACGTAGCATGTACCGCTCACGAGATAAATGGGGCCCAACAGGGGCTAATCTCAAAAAAATTAATTTTTTTATTTTAAGTCTGATTTTGATGCAGTTTTTTTCAATGGATTCCTTGTGAAAAATTAATATGGCACTCAGCTATTAGATTTTTGGTAACTTGTTTCCTTTCCCAGCTATGAGGGGCCGAAGGGGCCAAAATTGCGAATTTGCAGATAATGTGGAATTTCTATTTTTCATCGGATTTCAATGGGATTTTTTTCTTTGGATTCCCCTTGATCTAAGCTTTCAGTTTTATCTCAACGGATTTGGCGTAGCTCTTACCGTTTCCGAGCTACAAGGGGTCAAAGGGGCCAAAATTGCAATTTTTCTAAATATGTCAAATCTTTATTTTTCATCGGATTTCCATGGGATTCCTCTTGATCTAAGCTTTCAGAGATATGTCAACGGATTTTGCGCGGCATATACTGTTTCCGAGCTACAAGGGATCAAAGGGGCAAAATTGCAATTTTTTCTAAATATGTCAAATCTTTATTTTTCATCAGATTTTGATGGGATTTTTTTCTTTGGATTCCTCTTGATCTAAGCTTTCAGTAGTATGCCAAAGGATTTGGCGTAGCTTTTACCTTTTCCGAGCTACAAAGGGTCAAAGGGGCCAAAATTGCAATTTTTCTAAATATGTCAAATCTTTATTTTTCATCAGATTTCGATGGATTTTTTTTTTATTTCTATGGATGTAAAGTGTTAGTTGATAGTAACATATTTTGCATAGCTCGTACAGTTTTTTTTATCAATAAGTGATCAAAAGGGTTGATTTTTTCTGTAGTTTGTTTCCAGCTAATAACTGTGTCAAGCTTCTTTTTGTGTCCATCTAATTATTGTGTCAAGCTCTTTACTGTGTCCACATTCACTTTGAACTACTTTTGTTGAAATTTCAGTGATCGACATGCTGCGGTCGTATCATGCTGCGCTCGGCGTAGCCCTTTACTTTTTTAATATTTCAGAGATATATACTTCAGCTATATGTTGAGCTAAAAAAATATACATGTATACGTCACCGTTTGATTAAGAGAAATATTTTATATAGTTAACGAAATAGACAATCTTTATGGGAAAATTATGAAATGTGATTTGTGCTCATTATTATACCCCACGCAACGAAGTTGCGGAGGGTATAATGGTTTTGACCCATCCGTCCATCTGTCAGTCTGTCCGTCTGTCTCTCAGTCAGTCATGTTCTTGTCACTGCAACTCCTCTGTAACCGTTTGACGGATTGTTTTTATATTTGGTAGGATTTTTGGTCATGATGTGTAGATGTGCATACTATACCCCCATATTGATTGGATAATTTTTGTTGGAGTTATGGGACTTTGACTATTTTGAGTTAAAATACCAAAGTATGATCTTGTCACTGCAACTCCACTGAACCGCTTAATGGATTGCTTTCATAGTGGTAGGATTGCTGGTCATGATGTGTAGATGCGCATACTTTACTGCCTTATTGATTGGATTATTTTTTATGGGAGTTATTGGACTTGGACTATTTTCAGCTAAAACACCAAGTATGATCTTGTCACTGCAACTCTTCTGAAACTGCATAACACTTTCCAACCGGATGATTCCTTAAAGAAGCATGGACCCTCTGGTTACTTTAATGCCCCTCATGACATTCCATATTTTGGGAATTGGAAGTTCATCAGGTAAAAAAGACAGAGGGGTACTGTGGCTAAACAAATAGCACGAAAAGAGCCAAAAATCTACTCTTGCAGTTGCAGGACCCTGTTAAATACCGTGGTAGTACTTTTATTCGTTGACATCAATTTTCGTGGTTTTCATAGATAATCCTGTTTCGTGGGATCTTTAATTCGTGGTTTGGAATTCCATACATTAAAACTCTAGGGAAAATAATCAGTTCGTTGGGAACTTAATTTCGTAGTTATAGCAAACCGCGAAATCCACAAAAATTGGAACAATAGTACTTTCACAGTACCCCTGGAATCCCAAAAGTCACAAAAAATGAGATTTTTGGTAGGGATGGGTTCTCTTAAATGCCCATCACGTAAATACCTGCAACAAAAATCTCAAGTTTTTGATTTCTGAGTTTAAAGTAAAGGTGTAGAAATGTAACAGACTACAAGAAAAAATTTCAATTTATTTTTTTATTTTTGGCACCAACTTAAAGGCAATCAAAGCTCCGATGGAGCTGAATCTCAAAGCCCTGAAAATCTTCACGTGGCAAAGCTTCGTAGTCATCCAAAGAACTGCTGCATACGTCTGCATGTATTAAGTTATTCCGTAATACGTGAAAATAATCGGATTGTGTGATTTCGCATGTCAATTTCATTGCTATAAATATATGCAGTACACTGTCACAGGTAAACAAATGTTATTTTCATCTTTGACAAATTACTGCGGGACAGGTTCGTTGATCCATGACGCAATATAAAAAACAAGTAATTTGATAAACATGCATATTGTTTTCAATTTAATATAACAACACTGTATTCAACTCAAGAAAATGAAGAAATATAACTAAAAAACATTTTGAAAGAAACTTGCGCATTATATTTTATCGGAAAGTGCGAAGATGATCTTTTAGAGCTGTTAATGGGCTTGAAGCCTCATATGATTTTTTCTTGTCATTTAAACATCTCTCCAGCCATTTCATGGCTTCAAGATGAAAATTGCTAAAATCAGCATTTTTGCCCCTTGGGGACTATCAAAATCCGATCCTACTGGAACAGAGCAAGGACTGTCCATGTCTCTTATGCATGATAGCATAGAGGGGTGACCACTCTTTAAGTATACCCAATATAGCTGGCTTAACTAGTTATCGCAGGTTTCCATGGCAACTAAAAGGTCAGAAAATGACCACAATTTCCATTTTTGAGCAGGGGTACCTGCACTTTGGAATTTCCTGCTATCACTTTATTAAAAACAATTATTTGTTACATAATCAAGAGCAAAAAAAGTGTTTTGTACAAATTTTTTACAATTTTTTGCAAAATACTTTCATAATCTTTACTTACTAAGTATTTCACATTGTAATAATTTTTGTATATAAATGTATATTGTGTCATGTTTGCCTACATTTTAAATATTGTTCATAGATGATTTAGTAGAAGTATCTTGTCTTCATAGCCTGCATGATCTCTATATGTTACCTGGCTATGCCATGGTGAACTTTTGCCACCACTGTGTCTTTGGTCTGTCAGTCGTCATTTTCATTCAAACACCTTCTCTGAAATCGCTGGGCCAATTGGAACCAAACTTGGTCACAATAGTCCAGCAAGTCAACACACCATCCAAGATGGCCACCAGTTGGATCTTTGTAAAAAAATTGACCCTATATTCCAAGATCTCTGAAACTACTGGGCCAGTTGGAACCAAACTTGGTCACAATGGTCCTTATATGTGGCCCCTTTTAAAAAAAATGTCTCGCAAGTCTGTATCATATCCAAGATGGCCACCAGCGGATAACACAGTTTTAACATTCCACCCTATGGCAAAGATCTTCTTCTCTGAAACCACTGTGGCAATTGGAACCAAACTTGGTCACAATAGTCCTTTCGTGGTCCCATTAAAAATTGTATCCAGCAAGTACACACATCATCCAAGATGGCGGCCAGTGGGGAACTTGTCGAAAATTGGACAATATTGCAAAAATCTCCTTTGAAAACACTGGGCCAATTGGAGCCAAACTTAGTCACAATGGTCTTTAGTTGGCCCCTTTTAAAAAATGTGTTCGGCAAGTCTGCATCATATTCAAGATGGCAGCTAGTTGGGAACATGGTTTTAACATTGGACCCTATAGGGAAATATATTCAAAGATCTTCTCCTCTGAAAGTACATGGCCAATTGGAATCATACTTGATCACAATGGTCCTTACTTGGTCTTCTTCATAAAATATGTCCAGCATGTCCGCATAGCATCCAAGATGGCAGTCAGCAGTGGACATTGTTTAACCTTGGACCCCATGGGAAATCATTCAAAGATCTCTTCTAAAAATACTAGGCAAATTTGAACCAAAGTGAGGCAAAATGATGCTTAGATGGTCTTCATCAAGAAGGTGACAGCCGGTCTACGCCCCATCAAAAATAGCTGCCAATGTGGAACAGTTTAATTTTGGATCATATAACATCAATGTCTATCAACAAACTTGAAATTGAGTCCCTTAAACATTTGGATTATTTTGACTTATTGTATCAGCCATGGCCCAGGTGAGTGATACAGGCTCTTGAGAGCCTCTTTTTATGTATAATATTGCTTATAGGATACTTTTTGGGTTCAATAATGCAGGATTTTCAGATATGTGGGGACATGGGGTATGTGAGCTTGCTCACTAAGGTTCTTTAATTTCTATTTAAATTGCCTTGCTTAAATATGAGTTTTCAGAAGAGTAAGGTAATATGCATGCCTATAAAATAAATGTTGCTGATTTGATTTAAATTGTGTTTGATTTTTTATGAAAAAAGGAAAAAGGTTGTTATAAAAAAGAAGATTATGCATATCTTGTGGATTTATTTGTAAACAAATACATTTTAAAAGCCGGTTATCATTTTCTTAGAAAGTGATATGTTGGTTAATACAAAATTATACAGATGTGGTACCGTATATCGGGATTTTTTCGTGTGTGTCTAATTTTCGCTATGTTCGCGGTAGGTAACCATGCGCGAATTTTAGCCTCCGCGTAAATTTCACTGCTTATTCAGATGCATTAGATTGAGTATAAAAACGCGAATTATAAACTTAGCGAAATTTTCACTGGCCTGTTTTACACCAAATTCGTGAACAAAACCCGACGCGAAAATAACCCGATATACGGTATTATTTTTCAGTAATGGAGAAGAAAATTAACTGGAACAGCAAATTTTCCATGTTATATATAGATAATCCAGTAAGTATGATTCTGGTATAAATAAAGCTTGTTTAGTTGCCAATGCCTGGGCTTCATATACTAGTATAAAGATCACTATCAGTTGTTCTTAGCATAGCAATAAATTTTTGTGTCGCCTGCTGCAAGCAAAGTCGACACATAGGGATTACTATCCATCCCCTTGTGTCGTAGTTGTCCTGCGACATCCTGTGTCATCTGTCTATTTTTTAGTTTGCAACTCTCTTCAAACTTCAAGTTGGATTCCAACCAAACTTTCAGGATATGTTTTTTCGTCTGGTCTTGTTGTGCACCTGATACTTTAAATAAAATTTTGATATTACTTAGTTCAGAGGTTCACTGAGGCTAAAAAGCTCATTAGCTAATTTGGTTTGTTAATACACCTTCGAACTCTAAGCTCTGACATCTGTTGTGCAGGTGACGCAAGTGTTTCATGCAACACCAAGCATTTTTGTCATATTTTTCTGGATCCTTAGCCAAAATAAATAGTGGTGAGACTGTACCTTGTAAAACTGATTCAAATCTGCATGAATCAAATGATGACATCAACATAATTAATGTAAACATATTATTTTACATGGTTTCTTGAACTGGAACATGATAGCGGATACCAGTATTTGTTTTCACGGTTTCAGGAAAATATTGGTACTTTTTATTTGTTTGTTAGATATTTGCGGGTACTAATTTTCACGTTCATTTGACAACCGTGAAAATCAAGATTACTACTTTTACAGTTTTTTTACTATAAACTTCCTCTTGAACTGTATCAACAGCAAATTATGTACTTCATTGAAAATGAGAAAATCCTGATGGGGCCACCATTCTGGCAAAACTAGTTGATATTTGATAAAGATGCTGTCACCTTGAGCAAGCTTTGGTGTTGTCTCTAATACTCTCTATGTAGATTTATCTTGTAGATTTATCTTGTAGATTTATCTTGATGCAAAAGACAACTACCACATATACAACTTTGTCTACCCTTCTGCTCTTATACTGTACACAGATATATACTAATCAACCCCAAAATTTTTTCATGGAAATGCCGAAAAAGTTCCTGATATTACAAAGGGTTAAAAGGGAAAATAATTGAGGAAAAAATATCTTAGAAACATGAATGCTTTGTAATAAAGAAAAAATAAGGTCTATCCTTCTAGAGGATAATTGAAAACGCATTGAACTGATGTCATTTGAACACACTAGTTCCCAAAAGGATTTCCCAGTGATGTCTTCATATGACTGACAAAGAACAAGTTTTCCGGTTCAAGGGAAAATTTAACCAAATACCTGAAAGTGTTAATAGGTGCATTGGTTCATATTTTTGGTCCATTATATTTTAGGTAGGAACAGGGTTTAGTTATACACAGAATGACATGGGATATGCTACAAATGAAGAAGATGTTGGTAGAGATTTGTACAGGTATACTGTAATTTTGTCACATGTATATCGTTATATTTCCATGCAGTTTCCTATGAAAATGTGCAGCATTTCAACAAGAATATTAACATTGTGTTTCAAATTGATAGAAATTGTTATAACTTCATTTCCATATTCAAAGTTCTAAAATCGTCTACTTTGTATATTCAGCAATTTGTACTGAAAGGGTGAAATGTGGCAATGTAAGAATTTTATCTATTTAGCTTTCCATATTAAAATATTGTTTATTGAATAGTTTTTAGAAAAGATCCAATGGATAACTCATCAATTTATCTGATATTTGTCCAGCTTGTCAACAGTAGTTATAGATTTAACTTCACATATCTCGTTCCCTTTTGTATAAATAGGTGTACATGTATGTTGGATACCTTTTGTATAAATAGGTGTACTTGTATGTTGGATACCTTTTGTATAAATAGGTGTACATGTATGTTGGATATAAAATGATA
>MJUU01073558.1:383475-397457 GCA_002080025.1 Modiolus philippinarum | reverse complement strand
AGAATATTGGAATTATTATACTAGAGCCTAATGTTCTCTGTATTTCATTGTAGCTGCTTGACACAGTTTTTCATGGCATTTTATCAGTTCCAGAAGAATGAATTTTATGCTACAGGGGAGGTAAGACGTAGAAATTACTTACTTTTGCAAAATTTTTCATATCTTATAGATGTAAAACAAAATGTATGATGGGCATCATTCACTCAGATAAGTTATTTATTCTGATGGAAAATTAAGGGGAACACATTCTACAAATAGAGGGATGATTCCTTTTGACATCTTTATGAAGAAGCATGCACATATGTATTTAAAATGTTATTATGAAAATTTATTTTTTAAAATAACACTCTTCATATATATTAATTTAGGGTTTTTGTGAATGAAAATATTGCTATGATACAAAATCAAGCTATTTCCCTTAGTAACACTTAAAAATTGTAATTGAATGTAAGTTTTTGCTCATTTGAGAAAAAAATAATGGACAACTAAAGATCACATGTGGCACATAATGAATAAATTTTTTCCCAAATTTTTACCCTGAAAAAACACTGCCAAAAATCAAACACAAATGCACTGTGTTTGAAATAATTAATTTTATTCTTCATGGAAATAATGTTATTTTGCTATCCACACTTGACTTGTGCTATCCCATTGTTGATTTGACTTGTGATATTTTATAGTTATTATAAAGTTGACCTGCACTATCCTATACTTACTTGACATATGCCCATACTGACTTGATATATGCTATCCCATACTTAATTGACTTGTGCTATCCCATACTTACTTGACTTATGCTACATCATACTTACTCAACTCATGCTATCCCATACTTGCTGAGTTGTGCTATCCCATACTTAACCTGACAAAGGCTATACCATACTTACTTGACTTGTGCTATCCAAATCTAGCTGAGTCATGCTATCCCATACTAACTTTACTAGGGCTATCCCATACTTACTCAACTCATGCTATCCAATACTTGCTGAGTTCAACTCATGCTATCCAATACTTGCTGAGTTATGCAATCCCATACTTACTTTACTAGGCTTGTACCATACCTACTTGACTTATGCTATTCCATACTTACTTGTCTTGTGCTATCCCATACTTATTTTATTAGGGCTATCCCATACTTCCTCAACTCATGCTATCCAATACTTGCTGAGTTGTGCTATCCCATACATACTTGACTAGGCTTGTATCATACTTACTTGACTTATGCTATACCATACTTACTTGACTTGTGCTACCCCAATCTTTCTGAGTTGTGCTATCCTATACTTACTTGACGAGGGTTATCCCATACTTACTCAACTCCTGCTATCCAATACTTGCTGAGTTGTGCTATCCCATACTTACCTGACTAGGGCTGTACCATACTTACTTGACTTATGCTATCCCATACTTGCTTGATTTATGCTATCCCATACTTACTTGACTTATGCTATTCCAAACTGGCTTGACTTATGCTATCCAATTTACATACAACGGCAACATTTTGGGGCTGTTTACTTTATGGTACTGATGTTGTCATCAGCATCTTGGGACAAAACTTTTGGTCTAGGGGATGGATCATTGTCAAATTTTAACACAATGTTCATTGCCACAGAGTTCAATTGTTGTTTTAACATAGGTTTTTTTACCGGATCTGTTTTGCTATTGTTGTATTATATTACACTTTGCATATCTCTTTGTTCCTGAATTGTTCTATGCTCATCTATGATCCGATTGTTGACTTGACTTTTGCTAACCGGTACCTTCTTGTGCTATCCTGTACTTGACTGAATTGTGTTTTCATATTCTTGACTTGAGAGGCCCTTTTCTTCTCTTGACTTGTGCGTGCTATATTTGACTTAACTAGTGCTATCCCATACTAAATGATTGAACTATGCTAACTCTTTCCTGATTTGTGTTATTCTATTCTTGACTTGTGCTGTGTGATAATTGACTTTTGCTATCCTTTTACTTCACTTTAATAACTTGTGCTATTACATGTTTGTTGTGTTATTCCATGTACTGCTTTTATGATAAAATTTACTTGATGTTATTCGATTTTTTTTCAGTCATATGCTGGTAAATATGTACCAGCCATTTCATACAAAATCCATATGGAAAATCCTACAGCAAAGGTGAAAATCAATTTTAAAGGAATGGCCATTGGAGACGGACTTTGTGATCCACTTACAGTAAATTTTTGTTATATAGAGCATCATTTTTTTTTTTTTAAAAAAAGTTCAAATTTATGAAGATGGTACTTTTTTCATTGCGTTTAGACTAACTAAATAAATTTCTAGAGCTGGGTGCTGGGTAATACAGTATACCATGAATATCACGGATGATTTCAGCTATTTAGACTTGAATTGTTAATTTCAATACTTATGCATTTAACTTTTTTTCATCTTTATTTGGCCAACTGGAACCATTCTTCTTTTATCTGATTACATACTATCCCACCTTAATGTTTGGCACAAGAACACTTGATGATTTAGTGATATAATTATTTTTATTATATAGATAGTGGTGATTTATCGAGTTTTCTCAGTTAAATAAATGTCATATTGTCACCGGTGAAAATAAAGGATTTCTAGTCACCGGATGACGTCTTAATGAAGCAACGTCATAATATCTCTTCAATGTCGTCGTCAAGTAAACAACTGGCATATTGAAATGAANAAAAAATAATTCGCATCTAAAATCACTGTTTTTGAGAAGAAAATCTAAATAATAAAAAGCATAGCTAATCGACCATCATGAATATCAATAAAAATGTCACTCGTGTCGATCAACGCAGTGGATTAAACTCATTTTATCCTTCTGCGTTGTTCGGCACTCGTGACATTTTTATTATTATTCACGAGGGTCAATTAGTTATACTATAATTATGAATGATGCCACCTTAATGTATTCATGCAAGAATGTTGATGCTTTTTGAATTGCTTGTACAGATTATGCCACATTATGCCACCAAGTATTTTACAGGAATGTTATAGATGATTTTTAATTTTCCTTTCTACATAATTTTATATATTAATTTTTTTGAAGGTGATGCCATATTTTGCCAAGTATGTATTATTTCAGAGTATTGATGATTTCTAAATATTATTTTCTTTTTCAGATGATGCCACAGTATGCCACCTTTATGTATTCAATCGGAATGTTAGATGAGCAACAGAGGGCTTATTTCCAGTCGATGACAGATAAAGCAGTAGCTTATATCAGCGATAAAAACTTTTTAGATGCCTTTATGGTAAATATAGAAGTGCCTCCTGATCAGGAATTAGTTTAATACAGCTTATATGTATATCAGAAAGTTATATAGAATAGTTTTCTAGACATGATGATTTTCCTGACACTTCAATGATTCTGGAATATATTTTTAATTATCTCTTCCTTAGAAATTATTGGTAACTGATAAGGGTTGGACAATTTGTTTTTGACAGATGTGCAATTTTCATAAGAAGATTTTAGTTACTTATATAAAATGACTGAAAAGACAGCTTAATTGAAAATTCAAACATTTTACCAGAAATATGTTTGCATACATTTTCAAGCAGGGCAAGTTGTCTGTTTGATTTGAATGATTTGAAGCCTTTCTGATTTTGAATACTGGTAGATATTTGGTATATAGATGAAAGTCTTTGTAACTGCATAGATGTTTCACCCATCTGAATTCTTTTATTTGCTAATATTTTTTTTTTAATTTTACAGATATTTGATACATTACTGAATGGAGATATCACACCATACCCATCATTTTTCTACAATGTAACAGGGACAAAGAATTATTATAACTTCTTACTGACTGATGTAAGTACTAGTAAACATAGAAAATCTAAAAAGAAGCTAGAGGTTTCTTGAAATTTACTCCAAATTTTAGCTTACCTGGCTATAGCCAGAGTTAGCGTTTTCAGTCACTTGGTGTCAGTCCTCCGTCTGTCAAATTTTTTTTCATTCAGAGATCTTCTCCTCTGAAACCACTTGGCCAATTAGAACCAAACTTGGTCACAATAGTCATTGGGTGATTACTTTTAAAAATTATATCTGGCAGGTTCTCACCCGACCTAAGATTGTCACAAGTAGGAAACATGGTTTAACATGAGACCTTTTGAAAACACATTCAAAGATCTTGTTGTCAGAAACGTCCAGTCCAATTAGAACCAAACTTAAATGAAAAGGTCTTTTGATGGTCCCTTTCAAAAAGTATCCTGCAGGTCTGAACCTCATCCGAAATAGCTGCTATTGGTAGACATATTTTAACATTGGACCCTACAGAAAACACATTTAGATATTTTCTTCTAGAAACTAGTTGTCCAATTAGAACTACATCACTTTAGATAGTCCCTTTCACAAAAAAAATATGACAGGTTCATACTTTATCCAAGATGGCAACCAGTAAGGAACATAGTTTAACATTGGACCCTATGATAAAACATTCAAAGATCTTCTCAAAAACTTTTATAATAAATAAGAAACAATAAGAACCAAACTTAGTCACAATGTTCCTTGAAAAGATGGTCCCTTCCAAAAGGTATCTGGAAAGTCCATACCTCATCCAAGGTTGCTGCCATCAAGGACATGAGAGAACATAGTTTAACATTGGGTAATATGGAAAACGTATTTAAAAAACTCCATTTCAGAAACTGCTAGTCCAATTAGAACCAAACTTTGTCACATTGGGCCTCAGCTGGTCCATTGCAAAGAGTTATTTTGCAGATCATAACCTCATCTAAGATGGCAGCCAGTGGGAAGGTAGTTAATATTAGATTCTATTAAAAGAATTAGGTCTCGGAAACCATTAATCCAATTGGAACCAAACTTGATCACAAAAGTCATTTGACAGTCCCCTTTAATATTTGTACTTGACAGGTTTACATCCAATCCATGGCCACGAGCAGTGAACATAGTTTAAAATTGGACCCTATTTGAAATGCCATTCCTCTCTCTATATCAGCCATAGTCCAGGTCTTTGTGAGGCTTTTGTTTTTATTGCTTCACCTGTTACAAAAGTGGATGAAATTAAGACATGCAATGCAGGCATTTTCTTCAACAGTGGCTGCATAAACTTTATTAAAGCCTTATAAATTTTAAAGTATTTCACTCGTAAACAACATCTTTTTGTTGACAGTTAACTTTTGGTCTGAAGTTTCTAGCATAAAACTTGACATTGCCTTGGTGATTTTACTACTTTATAAGTATTGTGACGGTTTTGCATTCAAGTTCATCTTTCTGGACATGCTAGTTTGACACTTCTCAATTAACCTTGACCTTAGTGAATTTATAAATTTTGTAATATACGTTTGTACTTTTACATTCAAGTGAGTTTCTTTGCAATTGTAATAGGATACATGCCAGTCTCCAACTATCATGTGACCTGGACATCTATTTATTAATCAATGACTCTACTGAATTTTTGCATGGACTTTATTTCAGTGCATTTGGTTTCTAAACTTTCTGTATTAGGTTTCTCATTTATAGACTAACATGTAAATATTAGTTGTCTCGGATTTCCCAGATGATTAATGTATTTTATTTGCAATTCTTCAATGAACATACCAATATTCCTGTAGTAACACCTATAAAACTTCTTCTAAACTCCTGTCTTTTGTCTGCTCGTTAAGCAATCAAGCTTCTATAGAATTCTATTGTATACCAATCTGTCATCACTGGACTATCAAGGTAAACCCCTTCAGGCAGTACAAATTGGTATACAATAGAATTCTATAGAAGCTTGATTGCTTGACAAGCAGACAAAAGACAGGAGTTTAGAAGGAGTTTTACAGGTGTTACTACAGGAATATTGGTATGTTCATTGAAGAATTGCAAATGAAATATGTTAATGATCCGGGAAATCCGCCATAAGACTTTTCTGTCTACACATGTTGGTGCCTTGATACAGCATGTTATGACAACCAGTGTACAAGTCTCCAATGAAAATTTCTGTTCTTCAGCATTTGTCGTGTTAGTTGTAATTCTTAATTGTTCATCCATTCATTGGAATTTTTGCCAATTTTAAATATCACAACATAGTTACAATCGATTAAAAGCAGCCTTGCAAATAAAACTCATTTAAATTTCAACAAAACATATTTAATATTTAAAAGAAAATTATACATTGGTAACCATCTGAAAGAAGGATTGGTCCAAATATTTCATATTCTTTTGACATTTAAGGATGTAGTAAGGTGGGGTTTTTGAATTTCATAAAAGCCATTCGGATTTCTCGCATTTTATCCATTATTACTATGTAGTATTTTTTTGCCCCATTACACCCAGTTTTCCAGTCATCAAAGGATTCAGTGCCTCATTTAAGGCCGTTGAGCAAGATTTCATTAGATTGTAGATTTTCCTTCCATATGAAATAAATCAGTAATGAATCAATGTTATACTCAGGTAAAAGTCCAAGAGAGTATTTTCCTGCCATTTTTTTAAATGTCAAATATCTTGAAAACTAGGCCCATAACCTACCAATAATTTTAGCCGAAATCATTCATTTACCAATGATCTTTCTATTTATGGCTTCAATTTAAAATCGTAGATTTATTTAATTTCACCTTACTACATCCTTAAATGAGTTTTCTATGGTTTATATGGTATCAGTACTCAGTACAGTTACTCCTGTCTAACTGCTGTAACAACTGAACTTTTAAAATAATTTATTAAGTACAGTCATAAAATTTTCTACATGTATTTGAAATTTCTTGTTCTCATTGAAATTGTAAAGAAATAAAATCGATAAAATGTCCAATAAATTGCAGGAACCAGCTGATTTTAATTATTACACACAATATGTGGCAATGCCGGAGGTAAGGAAGGCCATACATGTTGGTAACCTGACATACAATAATGGAGATGCTGTGGAGAAGCACTTACTAAAAGATGTAATGGATAGTGTCAAGCCATGGATAGCCACACTCATGGATAATTACAAGGTTAGATTGTTTTCTTGGACATTCCGTTATTTGTATTTTGCATGTGATTAAAAGATTATAACCCTGAAATATGTATGCGGTTAACTTTGTTATAATGCTGTCATTTGTACAGGCAGATTCTGTATAGTAAAACCCCCTTATAATATCAATATTTATCCAGAGAAAATTTGTACAGTGAAATCTGATCAAAACACTATTATTTATTCACACAAATTTTGTACATTTAAAACTTAAATGTACTCTATCATTTCCTATTCTGGCGTTATATTGAAGTCAATAGGTGTAGAAAATAGTAAAATTTGAAATCAATGATCCAGTGTTAAAAGAAGGGACCATATTATTGGAGTTTAACTATGGATATTTGACATTTACTGGTCCTACTTGAAAGATATTAGATTCATGTTCTGGGGACTGATATGCATGTTATGCCTTACTGACTTTAACATATAATTGTGTCAGCATTGTCGTCTGCGTCACAAAAATTTCTGTCACATTTTTCTCAGGAACCATATATCTGAGCTTTCTGCAATTTGGCATGGAGTATCAGTATGGGGATCTATACTGTGTAACAAAGTTTGGGATCTGTCGCATGCCCACTTACTGTTTGATGGAACTTAGAATATTTTTTTGCTTCTTGAAAATTTCTGTCAAGTTTTTCTCAGGAACCACAGATCCCAGCCTTCTGTAATTCAGTATGGAGTATCAGTATGGGGACCTATACCCTGTAATAAAGTTTGGGATCTCTTGCATGCCCACTTCCTGTTTGACAGAACTTAAGAGTATTTTTGCAGATCAGCTTCACAAAACATTTCTGTCGCATTTTACTCAGGGACCACATATCCCAGCTTTCTGTAATTTAGCATGAAGTATCAGTATGGGGACCTTTACAGTGTAATAGAGTTTTGAATCTCTGGCATGCCCACTTAATGTTTGACTGAACTTAGAATATTTTAAAAGTCTTGAAAATTTCTTTCACGTTTTTCTCAGAAACCATACATCCCTGCCTTCTGCAATTTGGCATGGATTATCAGTATGGGGACCTATAATGTGTAAGAGGGTCTGGGATCTCTTGCATGCCCACTTCCTATTTGACGGAACTTAGAATATGTTTTGTGTAATTATGGAAGACTAACTACTAAGTTTGATATACAAGCTTTGATTGTGGATTTTCTCAAGTCCAACATCAAAAAAACTTTTTTCAATAAGTATGTCTAGCAGTCTTGCAAACGGAAACATTATGATATAGGTTTAATGTTGCCTTTATGTGCATATCTGACTTTGATTAAATTAAATCAATTGAGTAGATGAGACACCAGGTTCTAAGAAAACTTATATATATTTTGACTTTAGGTGATGTTTTACAATGGTCAGTTAGACATTATAATACCAGTACCTATGACTGAAGCTTTTCTCCTGAGTGTGCCATGGTCTGGAAAACAGAAATACATCACTGCTGATAGGATGGTATGGAGGGTAAATCCATCGGACACAGAGGTAGCAGGATACGTCAGACAAGTCGGTAACTTTTATCAGGTAATAACGTTTTCTTTTACTAATTGATACTGTGGAAACACAAGTTACAGGATATGTCAAACAGGTCAGTAACTTTTATCAGGTAATAACGTTTTCTTATATTTATTGATACTGTGGAAACATAAGTTGTAGAATACGTCAGACAAATCAGTAACTTTTATTTGGTAATTAGGTTTTATTTTTATATGATGTGTCAGCAGTATCTTTTCCTACACAATTTGATAATTGTCACATCTCACACCAGAATGGAAATTATCACTAAGTGATACTTTTCAGCTATGGTTTCGTTGGTCACACATTGGATCATACCCACATCACAAAACTCCTCTTGTCTTTTTATTTCCAAGTTATGTGGTAAGTATCTTTTTTGTCTCGCCCGCGACGAAAGTCGCGGAAGGCGAGACATAGGCGTGCAAAGTATGATGGCGACGGCGTTAACTTTTACTATATGGTTCCGGGTAACTAATTATTTTCATGTAGAATTTCAACCAAAATGCCCTAAACTTGACGTCATACTGCCATTTTCATATGTTTCGTTGCCACTAATGACAACTGATTTCATGTAGAGGGTGTTGCCATACATTACTGGTTCAATTTTCGGGGTACTATGTCAGGTTAGATTTTTCAGAAAATGGCTCCTTTTGAGCATCACCAAATTTGACATTGATTTTCTGTAATTATCTCCCTTTGATCTCCAATGACTATATTGTATCAATACTCTACCACAAAATAGCTTTAACTAGTATAATTTTTTGGTTTTATGTTCTGAATTATATCAATATTGTAAAACAAAAAGCAGAATTTCTGTATATTCTAAGGGAAATCTCTAGGGCATGCCCAACCATGAGGTACTTTTTTGTATAGGACTAGTTTCGTGCCCCACCGATCTAATTTTAGAATAATTAGTTACCTTGAACCATATACAGGATATTTTGAAAACCCTTTGATGTAGGAACATCATATTTGGTCCAGTGGTACTACTAATCAAGTGCTACCTGGGGGACATAAAATCATGTGACCTTGACCTCTATTGCACGGTGCATTGACCACATTAAGTTTCTCTGATTAAATCCATATCTCAATAACTGTAAGTGGTAGGTCAATGATATTTGGTATATAGGTTGGTCTTGAGTAGTACATGTCAGTCTGGCATATGACTTTTGTCCTTGACCTCAATTTCACGGTCCAGTGAGCATGTTAAGTTTTNAAAAAAAATATGACAGGTTCATACTTTATCCAAGATGGCAACCAGTAAGGAACATAGTTTAACATTGGACCCTATGATAAAACATTCAAAGATCTTCTCAAACTTTTATAATAAATAAGAAACAATAAGAACCAAACTTAGTCACAATGTTCCTTGAAAAGATGGTCCCTTCCAAAAAGTATCTGGAAAGTCCATACCTCATCCAAGGTTGCTGCCATCAAGGACATGAGAGAACATAGTTTAACATTGGATAATATGGAAAATGTATTTAAAAAACTCCATTTCAGAAACTGCTAGTCCAATTAGAACCAAACTTTGTCACATTTGGCCTCAGCTGGTCCATTGCAAAGAGTTATTTTGCAGATCATAACCTCATCTAAGATGGCAGCCAGTGGGAACGTAGTTAATATTAGATTCTATTAAAAGAATTAGGTCTCAGAAACCATTAATCCAATTGGAACCAAACTTGATCACAAAAGTCATTTGACAGTCCCCTTTAATATTTGTACTTGACAGGTTTGCATCCAATCCATGGCCACCAGCAGTGAACATACATGTAGTTTAAAATTGGACCCTATTTGAAATACCATTCCTCTCTCTATATCAGCCATAGTCCAGGTCTTTGTAAGGCTTTTGTTTTATTGCTTCACCTGTTACAAAAGTTGATGAAAGTAACACATACAATGCAGGCATTTTCTTCAACAGAAGCTGCATAAACTTTATTAAAGCCTTATAAATTTTAAAGTATATCACTCGTAAACAACATCTTTTTGTTGACAGTTAACGTGTGGTCTGAACTTTCTAGCATAAAACTTGACATTGTCTTGGTGATTTTACGACTTCATAAGTATTGTGACGGTTTTGCATTCAAGTTCGTCCCTCTGGACATGCTAGTTTGACACTTCTCAATTAACCTTGACCTCAGTGAATTTATAAATTTTGTAATATACATTTGTACCTTAACATTCAAGTGATTTTCTGAGCAATTGTAATAAGGTACATGCCAGTCTGCACCTGTCATGTGACCTGGACATCAATTTATTAATCATTGACTCTATTGAATTTTTGCATTGACTTTATTTCAGTGCATTTGGTTTCTAAACTTTCTGTATTAGGTTTCTCATTTATAGACTAACATGAAAATATTAGTTAAGACTTTTCTGTCTACACACATTGTTGCCTTGAAACAGCATGTTATGATGACCAATGTACAAGTCTCCAATGAAAATTTCTGTTCGTCAGCAGTTGTCATGTTAGTTGTAATTCTTAATTGTTCATCCATTCATTGGAATTTTTGCCAATTTTAAATATCACAACATAGTTACATGATAGATTAAAAGCAGCCTTGCAAATAAAACTCATTTAAATTTCAACAAAACATAATTAATTTTTAAGAGAAAATTAAACAATGGTAACCATATGAAAGAAGGATCTGTCCGAATATTTCATTTTCTTTTGACATTTAAATGAGTTTTCTCTGGTTTATATGGTATCAGACTTGTTTTCGGGAATCAAATATTTCTGGTTGTACTCATTAACAACTCCTGTCTTACTGCTGTAACAACTGAACTTTTAAAATAATTTATTAAGTACAGTCATAAAATTTTCTACATGTATTTGAAATTTTTTGTTCTCATTGAAATTGTAAAGAAATAAAATCCATAAAATGACCAATAAATTGCAGGAACCAGCTGATTTTAATTACTACACACAATATGTGGCAATGCCAGAGGTTAGGAAGGCCATACATGTTGGTAACCTGACATACAATAATGGAGATGCTGTGGAGAAGCACTTACTAAAAGATGTAATGGATAGTGTCAAGCCATGGATAGCCACAATCATGGATAACTATAAGGTAGGCATTGTTTTCTTGGATATTCCGTTATTTGTATTTTGCATGTGATTAAAAGATTATAACATTGAAATATGTATGCGGTTAACATTGTTATAATGCTGTCATTTGTACAGGCAGATTCTGTATAGTAAAACCCCCTTATAATATCAATATTCATCCAGAGAAATTTTGTACAGTGAAATCTGATCAAAACACTATCATTTATTCACACAAATTTTGTACATTTAAATCTTAAATGTACTCTATATCATTTCCTATTCTGTCTGGAGTTATATTGACGTCAATAGGTGTAGAAAATAAAGTGCAAAATAAATGAAAACTAGCAAAGTAAAATTTGAAATCAATGATCCAGTGTTAAAAGAAGGGACCATATTATTAGAGTTTAACTATGGATATTTGACATTTACTGGTCGTACTTGAAAGATATTAGATTCATGTTCTGGGGACTGATATGCATGTTATGCCAGACTGACTTTGACATATAATTGTGTCGCCTTCGTTCATGCAGTGGCGACATATAGGGATCACTATCCGTCGTTTTGTGTAGGCATTGTCGTCTGCGTCACAAAAATTTCTTTCACTTTTTCTCAGGAACCATGTATCTGAGCTTTCTGCAATTTGGCATGGAGTATCAGTATGGGGATCTATACAGTGTAACATAGTTTGGGATCTCTTGCATGCCCACTTCCTGTTTGACAGAACTTAGAGTATTTTTGCAGATCAGCTTCACAAAACATTTCTGTCACATTTTACTCAGGGACCACATATCCCAGCTTTCTGTAATTTAGCATGTAGTATCAGTATGGGGACCTATACCGTGTAATAGTTTTGAATCTCTGGCATGCCCACTTCGTATTTGACTGAAACTAGAATATTTTTGGAGTCTTGAAAATTTCTGTCACGTTTTTCTCAGAAACCATATATCCCTGCCTTCTGCAATTTTGCATGGAGTATCATATGGGGACCTATAATGTGTAATAGCTGGGATCTCTTGCATGCCCACTTCCTGTTTGACGGAACTTAGAAAATGTTTTGTGTAATTACGCAGGCGACACATGTCTTACATGGAAGTCTTACTACTAAGTTTGATATACAAGCTTTGATTATGGATTTTCTCAAGTCCAACATAAAAAAAAATTTGTCAATAAGTATGTCTAGCAGTCTTGCAAATGGAAACATTATGATATAGGTTTAATGTTGCCTTTATGTGTATATCTGACTTTGATTTAATTAAATCAAATGAGTAGATGAGACACCAGGTTCTAAGAAAACTTAAGATTTTTATCAATTTATATATTTTGATTTTAGGTGATGTTTTACAATGGTCAGTTAGACATTATAATACCAGTACCTATGACTGAAGCTTTTCTCCTGAGTGTACCATGGTCAGGAAAACAGAAATACATCACTGCCGATAGGATGGTATGGAGGGTCAATCCATCAGACACAGAGGTAGCAGGATACGTCAGACAAGTCGGTAACTTTTATCAGGTAACAACGTTTTCTTTTACTAATTGATACTGTGGAAACACAAGTTACAGGATACGTCAGACAAGTCAGTAACTTTTATCAGGTAATAACGTTTTCTTTTACTAATTGATACTGTGGAAACACAAGTTACAGGATACGTCAAACAGGTCAATAACTTTTATCAGGTAATAACATTTTCTTATATTTATTGATACTGTGGAAACAGAAGTTGTAGAATACATCAGACAAATCAGTAACTTTTATTTGGTAATTAGGTTTTATTTTTATATGATGTGTCAGCAGTATCTTTTCCTACACAATTTGATAATTGTCACATCTCACACCAGAATGGAAATTATCACTAAGTGATACTTTTCAGCTATGGTTTCGTTGGTCACACATCGGATCATACCCACATCACAAAACTCCTCTTGTCTTTTTATTTCCAAGTTATGTGGTAAGTATCATTTTTGGAAATGTTTATGGAAAGGCAAAGAAATAAAATTGGACTTTGTTGATGTCTGTGTGATGGAGCAAGTGACATTATCATTTGCGATTCTAGCTAAGTGCTGGAGTTGGCACTTCACATTTGCATATTTTATTTAAAGTGCTAAAAATATGCCTCCTATTCAGTCATTAATCCTCCATAGATGTTATCTGTATTGAAAAATTGAATGAGTGCCTTGAAATTGACATTGGAATCAGTGGCCAAAAATGTTTAGAAATTGCACTTGCATCTTCCCAATGACACTGACTCTCCATTTGGACTGAAATTTATATATTCTTGATTTCACAGTAAAACTCATGGTTTTTTTACTTTGAAAATTCACTATTATCTATATAATAATATTATGTAAAAAAATTATAACAATTCATTTATGTATATTGTTATTTTTGCAGGTGATTGTCAGGGCTGCAGGACATATTTTACCATATGATCAGCCAGAGAGAGGGCTTGATATGATTACCAGATTTGTGGAGA
>MJUU01073558.1:369441-382942 GCA_002080025.1 Modiolus philippinarum | reverse complement strand
ACATTATCATTTGCGATTCTAGCTAAGTGCTGGAGTTGGCACTTCACATTTGCCTATTTTATCTAAAGTGCTAAAAATATGCCTCCTATTCAGTCATTAATCCTCCATAGATATGTGTATTGAGAAAATTGAATGAGTGCCTTGAAATTGACATTGGAATCAGTGGCCAAAAATGTTTAGAAATTGCACTTGCATCTTCCCAATGACACTGACTCACCATTTGGACTGAAATTTATATATTCTTGATTTCACAGTAAAACTCATGGTTTTTTTACTTTGAAAATTCACTATTATCTATATAATAATATTGTGTAAAAAAAAATTATAACAATTCATTTATGTATATTGTTATTTTTGCAGGTGATTGTCAGGGCTGCAGGACATATTTTACCATATGATCAGCCAGAGAGAGGGCTTGATATGATTACCAGATTTGTGGAGAATAAATCCTTTTCTTAAATTTGCCTCAACACCAAAAATGCAATCCATTTATTTTTATATAATTGTTATTTTGAATGAAATTTATACAATGTATTTAATTATATTTTTTCACTCAAATTTATGTTTAATTTACATTTTGTTACTAAAATTTATTAGAAATATATATAGCTTGTTATTTATTTCATAATAGCCATGATATTCAAATTAAGGAAGCGCAGTGTCACATTGGTGGATAAGTTGACTATTATTAAGGATGTTCGCTGGTCAACTTTGAAATTACAAGGATTCCGATTAAATGTGATTTTTTGTTTGAAAATTGTAAAAGAAGTAATTTAAGCCAAAAAAATTAATAGGTTACCGATGAAATTACTGAGATACAAGTGCTTGAAAAAATGGCGGGAAACTGAACTCCTCTGCATTTTTCATAGGTTTAACATGAGGAATGTTTATCCAATAATGAATGTGACAAAATAACACCAGTTGAATAAAATTTTGTCAGAATGCTCCAAAAAATGTATAAAATGAAATTATGGAAAAAAATTAAGGGGTCACCGGGCAAAAAGTTATTAAGCTTTTAAATGGATAAAACCAGAGAAGTCCGAAAATCTGACAGAAATACATAAACAGGACCAGCGAACATCCTTAAACTATGATTTAGCTCCAATTTCAAAAAGTAAGCTACCATAGTTGTATTAATAGATGTTAACATCTACTCCAAAACACAGAACATCTGAAGACAGAGTTCATCCATGGACAAGTAAAGGTCTGGTACCCCAGAAAGGCCTTGATTCAAATGTCATGCTCCACGTTATTTGGGACCCTACAAAAATTTATTGACTTTCCTGATATAAAATTCTATAACCTGTGTTAATTACGTTTTATGGTATATAGGTTCCAGTCTGTCTATTCAGGTGTTATTTTCAAACTTAGGTGCCCGTGTGTAATCAACTCTTCTTACAGCTATACACCAAGAGGGTTTATATATTTGGGAAAGTTTCTATATTATGTTTAGATGGGATTTTTTTGGAGTTTATATCTATCTATATTTCAACAATATTCTATTAGAAGGTGACTAAATTTGTTTGAAAAGCTTATCTTCAGATTTTTACATAGAGGTATGACACTTTCTTAGATGGTTCTAAATAAACTTGACTCTGACCATGTTTTTTTTTTCAAATTACTTCAGTTTGCATCTTTATATCTGATTCAGCCTTATTCTTACTACATGGGTTCATTGAAGTAAAAGAGTAATGAACACCTGGGGTTTGAAACTGTTTCATGTGTCACCTCCTGTTACATCAGCCAAAAACACAGTTATTACTATTACTATCATAGTTGTTGCCATCCTGTGTCATCTGTTGGTGTATTGATGAATCTACAACTCCCATGTAATTGAAATTCAGGTTCTATCTAAACTTTTATGATACTAGTACCCTATTTACATGATCAAATCATGTACTTTTACTTGAGATTTTCATTGTACATATCTAAAATACAGAAAAAAGGTTCATTTGTAACAAATTTTCCTTAGATTTGAAAAAAATGAAATTTTTTTTCATTTGAAAAAGATTTGGCACGCATATCATTTTTAGCTCACCTTACAAAATGAGGGGGCTTAAGTGATACCACTAGCATCTGCATCGGCATCATTTTAGGAAGAATGGTTCAATTCTTTTCCTGCTTACTGACTTGTCCCATATCAACAATGTTGGTATGCAAGATGCATTTTTTGATGACAGCTAGAATGCATGCTTTGGATGCTGTCTCTGACCTATATTTTACACATGAGTGACTCGGTAAGGTAGAATGATTCAAGTCCACTCCCTTTTACTGATATGTCCTACATCAACCATATTAGTATGCATGATGTATTTTGGGATGAAAGCTGAAATGTTTGCTTCAGATGCTGTCTCTGACCTACATTTTGTGCATGGGTGACTCTGTTAGGTAGAATGGTTACAGTCCATTCCTGCTTACTGACAAGTCCCACATCAACCATATTGTTATGCATGGTGCATTTTGGGATGTTTTCTGGAATGCATGTTTAGGATGTTGTCTCTGACCTACTTTTAATGCATGGGTGACTTGGTTAGGTAGAATAGCTCAAGTCCATTCACACTTAATAAAATATCCCTCATTAATCATATTTGTATGCATGATGCATTTTCAAAGGACAGGTTCAATAAACAATGAGAGGATATGGAGAAAATGCACATGAGACAGTCTTAACAAATACATGGTAAATCCAAGCAACGGAACAATGCTTTTATTGTTGTTCTTCATGCATGCTTCAGATGGTGTCTCTGACCTACATTTTAGCCATGAGTAACTTGGTTAGGTAGAATGGTTCAAGTCCATTCCCTCTTGTCCCTCATCAATCATATTCATATACCTGATTTGTTTGAAAATGACAGCTGCAATTAATGCTTAAGATGCTGCCCAGAACCTACACTTTGGGCATGAGTGACTAGCTAAGTTTAATGGTTAAAGTTCATTCCCGTTTACTGACATGTCTCACATCAATCATATTGGTATGCATGATACATTTTGGGATGATAGCTGGAATGCATTTTTCAGATACTGTCTCTGACCTACTTTTTATACATGAGCGACTTGGTAAGGAAAAGTGGTGGTCAAAGTCCCTTCATGCTTACTTACATGTCCATGATCAATTATATTTGTATGCACGATGCCTTTTGAGATGACAGCTGTAATGCATGCTTCGGAGGCTGTTTCCGTCATGAGCAACTACTCATAGGTTAGGCAGAATGATTCAAGTTCATTCACACTAACATACCCCACATCAACCATATTAGTATGCATGACACATTTTAGGGATGGCAGTTGCAACTAATGCTAGGGATACTGTCTGTGACCTACATTTAACACATGAGCAACACAGTCCAGCAAGGAAGGAATTCGAAAACAAATCCAGGATTAGAAATTTTGTGAAAAAAATAATCAGGACAGGAGGAAGCTAAAAAAAACAGGACATATATGAAGCAAAATTTCAGGCTTGAACCGAAAAAAATGACAATGGATTGCTTCCCGTGAGAAAAGATGTAGGGCTCAAAGAATGCATGAAAAAAATATTCAGTTCCTTCCTTGCTCTCTATTCACCAAAAAGTACATTCTTTAAAGAAAATGATCTCGTTCAGCAGTGAGGGAATCCTGTACATTGTCAGATGAGCTAATGTAACAATGAAATAATCCCCTCGTTGTCTTTTCTGTTCATTCAACAATGAATACATCCCATTATTTCAAATCGGCTCATTTAACAATGATTACATCCTGTTGATGTCAGATCTGCCCATCCAATAATGAGTGATGTACTCATTGAAGTAAACACTCACCATTCTAGACATTCAAATCAAAACTATATGTACGGGTCAGAAACTGGTATTTGACTTGGTAACACAACGGCAGTAGAATTCAGAAGGAACAAGGGAAGTGATGATCACAAAAATCAAAGCCAAAAGACATGGCAAAAACGGCACCAAAGACCAAACAAGGAGGACGTGAGACAGCCACAAGGCACGGAAATTAAAAGACGACGTCAAGAACTAAGGCGCTCATAGTGTGAACTCCCACGAAAACCAGGAGTGACAGCAGGTGCTCCGAAAGGGTGAGCATGAGGTCAATATGATCTGAGTATGACCAGAACATGCTGCAGAAACCAAGCAACACATAGTCAATGTGATATAATTACATTCATTCTGCTTCGTATGGAAATCCCCGTATTTGATTGGTTACGAGTACTTCCGATCGCATCAGTAAATGTGTTTTATAAGTCAGTAAAACTACAGCAGCACGTGCCTCCTTGACAACGACAAATGTAAACAAAGACGGCGGAGTAATCTAAAACTAGGAAATGGTGCATCATCCACGAATTTCATTACGTTATCTAGCGTGAAGACTTGCATTCCATTTACGGAATGTAATTATAAGTATTGAATGCAATATTTTGTAGTTTTATTGGAGTGTAAAAGGGTGGACCGTAGCACATTTTTTACATGAAGCGCTAGCGCGCTTCATTCAAAATGTGCTACGGTCCACCCTTTTACACTCCAATAAAACTACAAAAATATTGCATTCAATTCTTAAGTAAATTGAAGCAGAACACAAGGATGAAAGTCTTCAGCACATTCGATCAGTATGATCTTAATTTAAACAGAGCATGATGAAGAAATTTAAAAAAAGCATAAGCACTCAATGTTAGTTTTTATAACAAGATTTGCATTCGATCAGAACAAACAGATCGCCATCCTCGAGGTCAAACCAAGCTTTATGTAGCAAGGAAAGCTTAGAAACAAAGACTAAGTAACATACGCAATTATTGTGATGTGAACTGAACCAGAACATGGCGAAGAAGGTCTGCTGCTCGCTCAGTCAATATGATCCGACTTGATCAGAACATAATTAAGAAACTCCACAACATATGCAGTCAATGTAATCTGAATTGACTCTAAACACAATGGAAAAACTCGGCAACACATGCAGTAATTATGATCTGAATTAGACAGAGCACAATTCTGAAACTCGTGAACACATTCAGTCAGTATTGGATCGGAATCTGCAGCACACGCAGTCATGACTCTAATTTAACCAGAGCACAATGGAGATGCAGATCTGAATTTAACAAGAGCATAGTGGGAAACTTTTCAACATATAAAGCCAATCTGAACTGAATAGAACAAGATCTTGATGTGAAACCATGTTTTCCAGTGAACTAAAACATCACCGCAGGAAGTGGATAAAACATCTATAGCACCAAACGAGTGCACAGTAAGACGCGCATCAAGTATAGAAATGTCAGAACAGCAGTCAGTCAGATCGAGTTGTACCGCCAGCAAGAACATAATTCTGTCGTCATAAGCAGTCACTGTGTCATCATAATGAAATCTAGCCTGTAATGAGCCAGTTATGAAGGTAAAACTTGGCTAGGTATGCTTCTTAAACACTGTTTTACAAATATCTTTATTTATCAGAGTTGTATTATACTGGACTTTTTCTTCTTTTCTTGTCTTCACTGTCATCTGTTTTTTCTCTGTCTTTATATATAAAATCTTGTATATTTGGAAGTCCAGTTACAACACAAGCACTGAGAGCACTGCGATAAAGGTTCATATCAGTAGCATCATACCTGTACAATTAATACATTACAAAATTATATTGACAAATAGAACTAAAAATGCAATTTGAAGTTAACCTGAAAAGTTGTAAATATTGAACCCTTCTGGTTCCTTTGACATCGTTTTTTATGATGTTGGTTATTTAGATTCTTTCAGCTGTGGAGTTCTGGTGTTCTAATTTTTAAATTTTGATACTATGTATCAGTACATAGACGTATACTCGTGTCCTGCATCATGATTCTTTACAAAGTAATAAGATTTTTTTTTCTTACCTGTATCCCAAATTTCATATTTGAAGATGTTGAGGTTAGTGCTAGAGTGCATCGGCAAACGTCTATCAAAGCAAAAAGTGTATATAATATCAATAATTTGATAAAAATCAAAGTCTATGGTGTGAAGATTAAAAACTAAAAAGGGTCACCAAGAAATGCATTGTTTCTTTTCTTTACTCATATTTGTACTAGGGTATTTTCTTTGAATAATGGGGGGGGTACCTTTTTCCGGATATCTTGATTGGAAGTTTTTAAGTTTGTTTATTCGGGATTTTAATAAATTTAAGCCCGGATTTTCGGGAAATTATTGCTCCGCGAATCTTGATTTCACTAATTTTTAACTTCAGGATGTCAGGATTTGAAAAAATTAAGTCTGGATTCGGGCATTTCCTCCAGCCCTCAATAATAATTTCAAACAAAAAAAAATAACAAGAAACATTTCTATTTCTTCAGAAAAATAGATTTTTTTCTCATCTTCAAGATGAAGATTAACAATAATAAAAGCGTCGTTTCATTGCTTTATTTTACCATGTATTTGTAGAGACTTTGTCTCATGTCAATTTACTAAATATCCCATCATTGCATATTATATTCCTTTTATGGTGATGATAAAGTTAGGAATATAACAGACATGTAGTAATCTAACAGACTAGATATAGTTGAAGAAGTATCCCATAAAATCGGTAATTGTGAGATGCAGTTTCTACTTTCAAAAGGAACAGCATGGTTATGAACCACAACTATTAATTGTACACTTACCATTCATCTGTAGTGCCATCATAGCATTCCACATTGAAGATGGTTGTGACGCCATTGAATCCACCAATTGCAAATATCATATCATCGATAACCTATGTGAAAAGTTGAAGAACATCTGTGATAAGCCTACAACAATCAGGCATTAGATCAAATCAAGAACTTATTAGAAACTCTAATTCCTTGTTGTGGAGATCATGAAATTTCTTGACTTCACTAGTATCCTCCATTAGGACATCTGATTTGTTAATTACTGGTATGAAACCCGTCAGCGTTTGTTATGGTGGGGAAAAAAGAGTAGACTTTTTCGCTGTTTAAAGGATAAAATTAATCACCAAGTTTTCATCAAAATGCAACCTTAGAGTGATGCTGATGCAGTGAAGATACGTTATAATGTACATGATATTAGTTAAGTCAGAAGATTGAACAAGCAATTGGAAATCTTAGAACACAAACCACACTTAGACTGCATAAGAGTCACATTTTTGAGTAAATTTCACGAAACGCTTTAAAGGACAATATGTGAACCATTTAGTCACCCATCCTAAGCTACACTAGTTAACTAGGTGAAGATGAAACATGTGAGCCTTGTTATACGATAAAAATACTACATATTTTCTTGTTATGCCCCCGCGACGAAAAGTCGGGGGGGGGGGGGGCATATTGTTTTACCCTTGTCCGTCCGTCCGTTCGTCTGTTCGTCCGTTCGTTCGTCCGTCCGTACGAATGAAAAACTCAGCTTTTCATGTTTTTTAGTAAGTTTGCAAACAAATTCCAACTACTTCAAAGGAATCTAACTTACAATGAGTAGATGTGCACACAAATATCTTTTGGAATTTTCAAAATGGCTGTGGTTGCCATGGAAACTGAAAAAAGGCGGGAAAATTCAAAGTGCTTCAAATTTGATGAAACTTTACAAGAAGGATGTCTAGCACCCATAGAAATGATTTTGGGTCTCAGAATTTTCAAAATGGCTGCCGTTGCTATGGAAACTGGAAAAAGGCGGGAAAATTCAAAGTGCCTCAAAATGGACGAAACTTTACAGGAAGATTGCCTAGCACCCATAGAATTGATTTTCGGGGTCAGAACTTCCCTTTTATATATTTTAGAAAAAGGGGGGCATATCATTGTGTCCATACTTGTACTGTGTCAACTCCTGTATTGTGTCAACACACACTTAAATTTGCACTTGCCATATTGATTCAGGGTTCAATGAGCGGGGGTATAATTGGTTGCCATTCGGCGACAGCTCTAGTGCTTTTAAGAATATAGATCATTACCACAGATTCGGAAAAAATAGTTGAAGCAGCTTGTGTTTTTATGATGAGTTAGACAACGTCTTCACTGCAGTTGATTTGCGGAATGGATATTAGCAAATATAGATGGCAAAATGTGAAGAATATATTTCAGTTTAAAGTGGAGATAAATTGTCAGTCATCAGCATCAGTGGTGCATTTTCAGCTTGAGATAGCAATAAAGGAGGATAAAGAGGGAATAATTCAAATGGCAAAGATACATTTTTTTTCAAAGCTCAAGTTCCGTTACAAAAAAAATTCTGAATCACATCATTTAAGATAAAGAATATTGCTAAATAATAAGATGTGGAAACTGATTTCTCTACAAATCAGCAGAAAGGAGATACGTAAACAAAACCACAAACAAACAAAAAAATCAACAAGTTTAAATCACGTACTGTGAACCCCTGACAGAAACGAGAATAAAGTCAGGTTCTGTGGAAGGTATAGTTGTAATGTGACATTTGTGTATTTCCAAGATAATAGTGTGTTGGATGATCGGTATATACAGTCTGGTTTGTTTGTTTGTTTGTTTCTTTTTTAATGACAATTACTTTTCTGACTTGTGGGCTTCAGATTCTAATTTTAATTTGTAGTTTAGAATTATTATCTTGAAAACAGAAATATCATATGTTCTTATAAGGGATGATTAACTAATGCTGGAGACTATGACGATCTATGTAAGGGTATTTTACCGTAAACTACCAAACTAATTGTTATATTTACTTAAGTGACAGGATTTTAAGAAGTTTCACACTTCTTTGTTACCGTGCACATTCAGTCGCTGTCCAAATTGTTATTGTTATTTCTGGTAAGGATAATAATTGTAACTTTTCGTTGCTATATTTTCCTTTATGGAAATAACGAAGTTTAAATACCTCACATTCTCTGGCGCTATACTTACTTCTATGGCAAAATTACTCCTTGGATTGTACATTTCCGGTATAGTAGTCCATTGGTTCAATATCGGGTTATACTTCTCTCCAGTATTCATCCGGGTTATTCCATTAAATCCACCTAAGGCAAAGATACAGTCTCTATAAGATATTACTCCTATACCACTTCTCCGATTTCTCATCGGTGCTATCATTGTCCACTGGTTAACATCCGGGTCATAATATTCACAGGAACTCAGACATTCCTGTCCATTGAATCCACCACAAATATACACTCTTCCTGAAGCATTAAAAAGACGTTGTTTTAATTGGTCATTAGCACAAGAAGAACGATAAAACATTCTGGGTATAAATTTATCCACTACTTTCTAAGGAAAGGTTGTTCATACTGTTGCTGATTCTGTCCCTCCATCTCACGTTGTTTCCAAGAGAACCCTTAACAGGTTTTATTTAGATTTTAGAAATCTTAACTTTCGTCCGCCCGTCTTTCCTTCGCTTATTTGCTACGCAACATCTTCCTTGACTTTAGAATTACGTTTTAATTTTGCTAGAGAATAAAATGATGGACATCAGAGAGAACAGGGAAGAGGAGAAGCCTAAGAACAACATGACCGAAGGACAGTAGAAGTAGAAAGGAACAAACTTGGATGGTCAACACGGGGCGATGCTGGAACAGTGGCAACGGAGAAAGAAACACGTGGCATATAATGCTGTCTGGTCTTATGAGCCGACCATGGCTCGCAGAGGGTAGGTATTCTCGAAATGGCCATACAGCTCATAAAAATTATTGCAGTTGGAGTTACAATATGTGTTATGGTCCCATGTTGATTTACTCCGTATACTTGCGTAAAAGATATAAGATGATTGCATAATTCCTATAGAAGCCAAAAGCTTTCAACTTTTTTATAAGTATCTAAAACGATCTTTTCACAAATTCTACGCCGTACAAACCTTTTCAATAGAAAAATGGTGTTTTAAACCTTTTCCCCATAAAAAAAATAATGCAATAATGCCACTTTGGTACATTTCCTAGACGTTTTGAAACCAATTTGTATTTTGTGTCATAGGTGGTATTCATTAAATCAAGCCATTTCATTTATTTCTTTCATCTACTCGCACAGTTTAATTACAAAAGTGAAAGTTACGCTATGGCAGTAAGAGTTCTACAAACAGTGTGGAGAATATTTGTCGTAATCGATATATCCAAATCAGTTTTAAAACAATTGATAAGGCAATACAGTGTAACACAACAGAAATGTTAACAACAGATATGAATATATATGGAAATGACATTAAAAGAACTATATGTACATATTTTAGAAGAATTTGAAACAATGGACGAAGCATTATTTCTGGGTAATTATAACCATGCATCAACAGGAAAATGATGAGTAAGACATAAAAAGACCAGGTAGTACAGATAAAAGACAACGGGGTGAGGAATAAGCGAACATCCGTGTAAATGAACTCACGTGGTCGGTGGAACTCGAAAATACTATGTCCAGTTTGGAAAAGCTCTCGACATTGCTCTGTGGGATACTCTATCTAAAATCACGGATGTTTACATGGTATACCAGACAAACAATGTAGTAAGATGTACGAAGACAACAGTTACTCATTTCTTGATGGTACAGACATGGATGGATAGTTCGGCATAAAATCAGGAGTTAAGCAAGGGTGATATTCATGTTTCTTGTTCACCGACAGGATAATGAAAGAAATCACAAAATAGCAGGATAAGGTTGAAATGGTTAGACTTTGCCGCTGTTATAGTCTTTCTACCTGGTATGAAAGATCAAAATGCACAGAAAGAATCTTATACTAACAACCAAAATCAATAAGAGACCTTAGATAGAAAATAAATGCAGCATCGATAGAAATTTTATGACTTAATATTTGGAGCAGCCAACCTGGACTATCATGGGAAAGAAGGAAGAATTGGCAGTTTTATCTACCTTGAAACAACATTCATTAAGCGGTATCTTTATCTTCCCTGCAACAAATATTTGTCTTCCAATTTCGAAGATTAGATACTCGACGTCTTGTAACTCAAAACTTTTGCGTACAGAGGTAAATGTTGAAATCGCAAAAATTTAATAAGCATTACAAGATATTTCAAGAAATTAGAATGTTTAAAATATCTTACTGTGTAGAGTATGTGCAGAAGCATCACTCCTCTGGTGGTGCATGGGTGGAATCAAACTCCATTGATTCTTACTGGCAAGGTATCGTTCTGCCGTGTTCTGTCGTATGTGCCCATCGAATCCTCCCATAGCATAGATATAATCGTCTAACACAGCTACACTTACATAACAACTGAAAAAGACAGAGCAAAAATATGTAAATTTAATTGTTATTTTTATTTTATCTCATGACATAAATTTCAAATAAATTGGTATTTCAGTTGTGTAGGTCAAATCGTGTCAGATCTACAAACGATGCTAAACACAGTTCCCATCACAATTTTTAGCTCACCTGAACATGCCAGGGTGAGCTTTTGCCATCACTTAGCATCCGTCCGTCCGTCGTAAACTTTTTTTTTTCTTCAAAAATCTCTACTGAAACGACCGGGCCAAACTTGGCCTTGGTCATCACAAGGGTATGTAGTTAAAAAAATGTATCCGATTAGTCCAAGGACCAAACAACTAAAATAGAACATAGGGGTATAACACAAAAACCATGGCATATATCAAAAATTTTATACAAGGTAAAGTGGTCGGTATAACAAGATCTACCCACCCTGCAATTTTGCAGAAAATCTGATGACCCATTTAAGAGTTATTGCCCCTTTTCATAAAATTTTCAAAATTCTGATTCTTTAAATCGTAAAAATGTTCAGCATATCAAGATCTACCTCCATACGACTTTTGAAGAAAATCTATATACCCATGTTGGAGTCATTGCCCTTTATTGGTCAAATTTCTCGTGATTTTATATATTTCGTCTTGTATTCCAATAACAGTTTGAGAAGGAGGTTATGTTTAACTTGCAAAAATGTTTATCATATCAAGATCTACCCACACGCTCATTTTGAAGATAATATTAATACCAATGTAGCAGTTACTGCCCTTTATTGGTCTTTTTTTCGTAATTTTATGTAATTTGCCCTATGTATCAAAAATAGTTTGAGATAGAGATTTAATTAAATTGCAAAAATGTTCAACATATCAGGATCTGCCTCTATGCCAATTTTGAAGAAATTCTAAATACATATGTAGGAGCTATTGCCCTTTATTAGTCATTTTTTCGTGATTTTATATATTTCGTCTTGTATATCAAAAACAGCTTAAGATAGGGGTTAAAATTTTACTGCAAAAAAAATTCAGCACATCAATATCTACCTTCTTGCCTATTTTGAAGAAAATCTAAATATCGCTGTATGAGTAATTGCCCTTTATTGGTCAAATTTCTCGTGATTACATAAATTTTGTCTTGTACTTCAATAACAGTTTGAGATAGAGGTTAAGTTTAACTTGCAGAAATGTTTTTAATATCAAGATCTACCCACACGCTCATTTTGAAGATAATATTAATACCAATGTAGCAGTTATTGCCCTTTATTGGTCAAATTTTTCGTAATTTTATATCCTCTTATATATGGCACGCCAAAGCCACAAAAATGAGATAAAATAGCATTATCTCAGGTAATGCTATCTTATCTGAATTTTTGTGGTTTTGGCGCACATTATCAGACATGTATTATCAGGTTTCCTCATTACCTCCTGATAAGTACTTTTAAATATTTTATACATAGGTCTCTATGCAATCTATATGGTAATGATGTTTTATCTCAAGATAACATAGCATTATCTGTTAATACAGTTTTTCTGCATTTTTGTGGTTTTGGCGTGCTAGTAAATGTATTATCTGTTTTCTAATATCAACCAATCAGACGTAATATCTATGGGAAACTGTATTATCTGATTTATGTAACTGTATTATCTGATTTATGTTGAAAACAATCATATGTAAATAGATAGATTTCAATAACTTATTAAATTCAATCTTTTTAGATCAAATTATCTTTTCTGAAAAATATTTGTAAAATAGTTTCTTTTCTTTTTCTTATCCATTTGCCATTTGTAACGAATTTTGTAAAATTGTATGTATATTTTCTCTTTGTCGTTGTAAAATTAGTTTATGCCAATAAAGTCTCGTCAATATATATTAAAAATTACAATGTCACAATATATCATCGTTAAAATTACCTGTTTTAACATTCACTAACCTGTGATCGTTGTATGAATGTATATTCTATGAAATATACATAAGAAATATACAAGCAAGTATGACCTCCACATGTAATTGTTTTTTAATTAATGTTTGCATAAAACATTACTTAAATGGACCATGAAAAAAAAAGTAATTGTCAAAAGTGTAAATTTGAGATATATAATATATATTCATATTATTTTTATCTTTATCTTGTGTATATGGAATGTGTATCTGCATGAGGCAGTCTTTTTGTTTGCACGTTTTGTGTTTGTTTATCAAGATTACGTTGTTATATATTTTTATAATATCAGAAGTTTAGGAGCTCTTGTTTATTTGCACGTTTTGTGTTTGTTTATCAAGATTACGTTGTTATTTATTTTTATAATATCAGAAGTTTAAGAGCTCTTTTGCGCTCATTAATTTGTACAAGCTATGACTTTAAAATACCACTTACTTACTTACTGGATGTTTAATTCATTGAAATGGGGGGGGGG
>MJUU01073558.1:345783-357274 GCA_002080025.1 Modiolus philippinarum | reverse complement strand
TCCTTGACCTCAATTTCACGGTCTAGTGGCCACGTTAAGTTTTTCTGCTTAAGTCCATTTCTCAATAACTAGAAGTGGTAGGTTGATAATATTTGGTATGTAGGTTGGTCTTGGGTAGTACATGTCAGTCTGGCAGGTGACTTTTGTCCTTGACCTCAATTTCACGGTCTAGTGGCCTCGTTAAGTTTTTCTGCTTAAGTCCATTTCTCAATAACTAGAAGTGGTAGGTTGATAATATATGGTATGTAGGTTGGTCTGGGTAGTACATGTCATTCTGGCAGGTGACTTTTGTCCTTGACCTCAATTTCACGGTCTAGTGGCCATGTTAAGTTTTTCTGCTTAAGTCCATTTCTCAATAACTAGAAGTGGTAGGTTGATAATATTTGGTATGTAGGTTGGTCTTGGGTAGTACATGTCAGTCTTGCAGGTGACTTTTGTCCTTGACCTCAATTTCACAGTCTAGTGAGCATGTTCACTTTTCTGATTAGTTCACTTAGATTTCACATCAATTTAGAGTTCAGCAGGGACAGGCGAGACATCTTTTAGGGTCATCACTTGTTAAAAAACTTTAACCTTGCTTCTACAACATGTAGAAGGTAGGATTTTAGTGGTAGGGTGTTCATATTGGGTATGTAACTTCCTTATGATGGGAGCTTTCTTGTGGTACCATACTTGTAGATATTTTGACCTTGAAATTGTCCTTAGGGCAATTTTTAAAAAAAACTTTAACCTTGCTTCTAGAAGGTAGGCTTTTAGTGGTAGGGTGTTCATATTGGGTATGTAACTTCCTTCTGATGACCTTTCTAATGGTACCATATTTATAAACATTTTGACCTTGACCATGCCCTTAGGGCAATTTTTTAAAAAAAACTTTAACCTTGCCTCTAGAAGGTAGGCTTTTAGTGGTAGGGTGTTCATATTTGGTATGTAACCTCCTTATGATGAGAGCTTTCTTGTGGTACTATATTTGTAGACATTTTGACCTTGACCTTGCCCTAAGGGCAAATTTTTGAAAAACTTTAACCTTGCTTCTAGAAGGTAGGCTTTTAGTGGTAGGGTGTTCATATTTGGTATGTTACTTCCTTAAGATGAGACCTTTCTAGTTGTACCATATTTGTAGACATTTTGACCTTGACCTTGCCCTTAAGGCAATTTAAAAAAAAAACTTAAACCTTGCCTTTAGAAGGTAGGCTTTTAGTGGAGGGTGTTCATATTTGGTATACAACTGAGGGCAATTTGTTAAAAAAAAATTAAACCTTTCCTCTAGAAGGTCGGCCCTTAGTGGTAGGGTGTTTATATTTTGTATGTAACTTTTTTATTGTGAGAGCTTTCTTGTGATACTAGATTTGTAGACATTTTGACCTTGACCTTGCCCTGAGGGCAATTTTTTAAAAACTTTTAACTTTGCTTCTAGAATTAAGTTGTTTAATGATAGGGTGTTTATATTTGATATGTAACTTTCCTGTGAAGAAAGCTTTCTATTACTTTCGAATTTATTGTGCATTGAGGTTACTGGAATCCCCGGCGAGCTATGTTGTCTTCTGACAGTACTCTTGTTAAACATGAGTTGTGTTACAAAGAAATCTAAATCTACCACATTGGAGGAATTGGGGGAAGGGGATATCACTTTTATTATTTCTAAATCCTAAATTTTCTAACTTAAAGAGAACTAAAAAATTGATGAAATCCTGATTCAATGTGAATTATTTCCCGAAATCTTAGGCCTAGATTATAGAAATCCCTAATTTCCTGAGCTAAAAACTTTCAGTGCCAGCATCCCAAAAAGGTCAGTCCCTTTCTCGTGGCACAACCAAATGTAGGTGGAGGTACATCACTTCAAAACAAATTAGTGCATTTTTGTAAATGTACATGTATTGGTAAGTACTTTTTTTATTATAGAACCTATTCAATAAATCTGTCCCCATGGTCAGTTTGTAATGTGTATATCTTTTTTCAGCTTCTGTGATAAAGAAAACACAATGTCATCAAATGTGGACAGAAATAAACATATTGTGTACATTAATACACAATGTAGCATTTTGTCATCTTAATTTATAATATAGAAACATGCAAACAATGAATCAGTCACACCATCACATTATTAGTTTTCAATATGAAACTGAAATGGAAACAACCATGTGTCAATGCTTGATTGTATATTTATCAAAAAAATCACACCAGAACCAAAGAACTAAATTTTCCCAGGTGCCATACGTTCAGAGGTTCAGACATTTATGTTCATATAACATAAAGTTATTCTCAATTTCAGTATTTAAGTCTTGGTTTAAGTTGATTTAGAACTATAGAAATGTAACAAATGTACATTGAAACTTTTTGTTTGCTTAAGGGAGTATGAGTGTAAGAAATTTTGTAATAAGAATTAAAATGTTGAACTTTTGCTTTGAAGAACTTTGCTTATAGAACAACATGAGCAAAAAACTTTGAAAATCCATGTCAGAATTTTGAGATATAAGAGATATAAGATGTCCAAATTTGGCGGGAAACAGTTCTCTGTATAGTTTTCTTTCAATTTCCATTAGCTGTCTATATGCCTTAAAATATTTGAAAAAATTATTGGAAGTTAATAAAATTTTATACATTGTCTATTTATGCATTTTAAAGTGGCCTATGACCAAGAAAATATGATGTGCAAAAAAATTTACCCTGTTTGAATCGATAAAACCCAAGGATATCGAATGCTTCTGAAATCTGATACTCATACTCCCCTAAACACTTTCTCTATCCCTTAAAAATGTCAAATGTTCAACATGAATTTAACTGGTATGACCTTTGTTGTCAAAACAGCCATACTCCCTTAAACACTTTCTCTATCCCTTAAAAATGTCAAATGTTCAACATGAATTTAACTGGTATGACCTTTGTTGTCAAAACAGCAATATAAAAACAAAATATTCTTCATGAAATTTGATAACATAATGATTTCCTTTTTTTTTTCAGTGAGTTGCCCAAAACACAATTATATAAAGATATAGAGCCTTCAAAATGGCCAATAGTTTACTCAGACCAGTACAATATCAATGCCTATGGAATGCAGAAACTTCACCCTTTTGATTCTGGTAAATGGGGACGTGTTTTTAAAATGTTGAAAGGTAAGTCAAACATAAGAGAATAATAATGCAGGTATCAGACATGTCAAAGATTTGTCTAGAGCTTGAATTTAAGTGGATGAGTGGAAGTTGTAAGTCATTGTGACTTCATTTTCTTGTATGTTATAAGTGAATCAAGATGGGCATGTGTTGCAAGATTTGATGAGCTTCCTGCATGTTACAATTTGAATGTGCTATGTGAATATCTCTGAAATTTCAAAAGCCTCAAATTCCTAAGATAGAGTATAAAGATAAAAAATAAGTACAATACATACATGACATATGGAATAAAGGAAATCTTTTTTATATGGACTTCATCATTGTTCCATTGCTTTGTATTCGTAGAGACTTTGACATTTTCTAATGACATAATTCTGTGAAAACAGTCTAGGTGGAAACATTTTGAAAACACAGATACAATTAACTGAATAATAACTGTAGTGATCATATAAAACATACCTCCAGTCTTTTTACTATAGATAATGGCATGGTTACAGAATCAACAGTCGTAGCACCAAATGAAGCTACACAAGAAGATTTACTGGTTGGCCATTCACAGAAGTATCTTGATGATTTAAAGGTAGTTAACTGTATACATATATCACTCCTGTAATTGAACATCTATATAAAATGTTAGGTGGAAGAGGTTATCTGTAATCAGCTGGGGTGTAATTATACCCCCCCCCCCCAGCATATAAAGTGTGTGTTGGGGGTATATACAATGTAGGAATCCACCATGCCCATCGGTCCATGTACCTTGTCAGCGCATGTTCTCCTAAATGACAGCTTAGATTTGATGAAATGTTACACAGTTGTAGTACACCATCTGAAGATGTGCATGAATGTGAAGTTATATGGTCGCTGCCAGCAATTTTGAAGGGGAGATGATTTGTCTTTGAATATTTTCTGGAAAAAAGAGGGAGGTACAGTCAAACTTGGATTGCTGGAACACCCAAGGGACCGATGAAAACAGTTAGAGTCAAAGGGGTGTTTGGGATATCGAGGTCGAACTATGTTTAGAGTTGAGCAAAGGGACCACAAAAAGGGTTTGAGGCATCCATGGTGTTCGAGTTATTGCTGTTCGAGCCATCGAAGTTCTGCTGTATATCATTGTGTCCATATTTGTATTGTGTCCATACTTGTATTGTGTCCATACTTGTATTGTGTCCATACTTGTATTGTGTCCACATTTGTTCTGTGTCAACAACTGTATTGTGTCCACACACACTTACATTTACACTTGCCATATTGATTCATTGTCCAATAAGCAGGGTGTATAACTGGCTGCCATTCAGCGTGGACAGATTAATTAGCTCACCTCACGAAGTGAGGGGGGCTTATGTGATACCCCTAGCGTCCGCGTCCGCGTCTGCGTCCGCGTCTGCGTCCGCGTCGGCGTCGGGTTAGGTAGAATGGTTAAGGTCCATTCCTGCTTACTGACATGCCCCACATCAACTATATTGGTATGCCTGATGCACTTTGGGATGACGACTGGAATGCATGCTTCGGATGCTGTCTCTGACGTACATTTTATGCATGAGCGACTTGGTTAGGTAGAATGGTTAAAGTCCATCCCGGCTTACTGGTATGGCCCACATCAACCATATTGGTATGTATGATGCATTTTGGGATGACAACAACAATGCATGCTTCGGATTCTGTCTCTGACCTACATTTAATGCATAAGCGACTTGGTTAGGTAGAATGGTTAAAGTCCATTCCTGCTTACTGGCATGGCCCACATCAACCATATTGGTATGTATGATGCATTTTGGGATGACAACAACAATGCATGCTTCGGATGCTGTCTCTGACCTACATTTTACGCATGAGTGACTTGGTTAGGTAGAATGGTTAAAATCCATTCCCAATTACTGACATGGCCCACATCAACCATACTGGTATGCATGATGCATTTTGGGATGACATCAATAATGCATGCTTCAGATGCTGTCTCTGACCTACATTTTACGCATAAGCGAATTGGTTAGGTAGAATGGTTAAAGTTCATTCCCGCTTACTGACATGTCCCTTAGCAATCATATCGGTATGTATGATGCAATTTGGGATGACAACAACAATGAATGCTTTGGATGTGGACTGTAAACTTCAATTTATGCATGACTGAATCTGTTAAAAAGAATGATTATAGTACATTCCTGTTTACTGACATGTGCAACGTGTGACAATGCTGCGCAACGAGGTGAGCTTAGCAGGCTGTGGCTGCTTTCTATGTTTTTGATTACAAATATCATTTTGAAGATTTTTTTTTATGCTCAATATATACTGCATTCTTCCTCAAACATGCAAATATGTGGTCCTGGCCATGGAATCAAGAAAATGAATCTCAGTATGAAACATGTTTTAGACATTCATTTGCTGGATTACAAAACTTGCAAAACTTTTCTGTTTTATTAGATTTATATCAAGCACGCTAAAAGAGATTTCAATCATACTTAACTGGAGACTTACATGAAAAACAATGCCAGCTAGACATTGAAAACTAACGAAACAGTCATGTTTTCCTCCCTCATGCATTTATGTGAAATGACATTGTTTTTACTCTGTTTTAAGTGGAGTTCAGTAGTTGCAAGAATAACAGAAGTTTTACCGGTTGCCATAGTACCCAACTTTATACTACAGAAAATTTTAATGAAACCACTGAGATATCAGACAGGAGGAACAATACTGGTGAGTACAGGTTGCCATAGTTACCAACTTAATACTACAGAGAATTTTATTGAAACCACTAAGTTATCAGAAAGGAGGAACAATACTGGTAAGTACAGGTTGCCATAGTAACCAATTTTATACTACAGAGAATTTTATTGAAACCACTGAGATATCAGACAGGAGGAACAATACTGGTTAGTGTAAAAAGTATTGACATGAGAGAATGTTTAAGATTTGGAAGAGAGAAAAAGATTATGGGTTCTTGCAAGAGAGTACATTGAAGGATAATTTTCATGAGTGTAAGTGATTTTGTCTTTTCATAAGTTGAGTGATGCAAAATGAGAGATAAGTACATAGAATTTCATTGATATCCCAATCTGCAATTTTTATAGAATGCATGTACCTATTTCTTCTGTAAAAGAAAAAGAAAAGATTTTGGTTTAAAATGTAAATATATATTATTTTTAAATAGGCTGCCAAACTAGCTGTAGAAAGAGGCTGGGCTATAAATATAGGAGGAGGTTTTCACCATGCTCACTACGCAAATGGAGGAGGATTCTGTGTATATGCTGATATTACTCTAGCTATCAAATTCTTAATGGCTTCCAATCCTAAAGTAAAAAAGGCCATGATAATAGATCTTGATGCCCATCAGGTAAGACTGTTTCTATGGTAACGGTAGAATAAGACATTATTTGTTGAATGTCCTTCCATATGTTACTTTCTATGTACTGTGGAACTACTTTTATAAGTTGACATAAATTTTCGTGGTTTTCATAAATATCACTATTTTGTGGGTACTTAAATTCGTGGTTTCGCATTCTATACAATAAAACACTTAGGAAAAAATGTGTTTCGTTGGGGACTTAACTTCATGGTTTTAGCAAACCACCAAACCCACGAAAATTGGAACCCCAAGAACAACAGTACTTTCACAGTATATGTTGTTTTGACAACTATATATCATAAAATATCCTGAATATGAAGCACAGCCTGCACATGGGTGAGTGAGCATTAGCAAACAAGACCTTAGCTTCATATTCTGGTGAAGGGGATGATATTTACAATACTTTAGCTGTCAAAAGCCCAATAATTTGTTTATCATCCTTTAATTTGTATTTAAGATTTGTAATTATTGAATTGAGTTTCAAATCTCCTAAAGTTGCATTGGAAATTTGACATTTATGTCATTCTCGCCTTGTCAGAAATTTTCAGTTTCATATAACATGTGTTGTAGTTTTGAATTATTATACCAGTGAAGGGTTTGTAACTGGGTGAATATTTTGTCCAGACTACAGTGTTGTGCCATAATTTAACAGCAAAGTAATTTTTATACCCCCGCTCCGAAGGAGGGGGTATACTGTTTTACCTCTGTCCGTCTGTACCTCCATCACACATACTTTTGTCGCATTTTTCTCAGCAACCACACATGACAACCTCTTGATATTTGGTATGGTGCTTCAGTATGGGGTCCTATACTTTTCCTCCCTTTTTTGTCCATATCGAATCACAACTTCCTGTTAACCAACTTTGTACCTTTTTTACTTTTTTTGCAGTGCATTTCATTTAAAATCGAGTCTTTTGTAAAAATTATTGTGAAATTGTTCCTTGCCAGATTTTGGTGAAATTTGTTTCAGAAGACAGAGAATTACTTAAATTTCATCTGCTTATTTTGGCATAATTATTGCTATGCCCATTTTTATTTTCTCACAATTTAAACACTACGTAAAAATACTTTCCTCTCTTCTTATATTAAATTTCAGATAAAATGTAATTGTAAAACATTTCACTTGTAATTAAATCATGACAAAATGAAATTTTAAGCAGATAAAACTTTAAACAAATAAACAATTAAAATCTATATAATTTCTAATCTTTTGAAAAAATTTTTTTATCATAATCGGTTGGGAAATGACTTCTCAATAATTTTTAAAATAAATGTGATTTTGTATGAAATGCACTGTAAAAAATGTCTTTGCCGTTAAATTATGGTACAACACTGTACATGAAATACTGTTGATTTGGAATTATGCTGCAACCTTTGGTTGTTAGGACAGTCTGTGACTTTAGCCACTAGCCCTACGCCCGAGACTAGTAAAATCAGTCTCGGGCTAGTAAAAATTTGAAGTCACTAGTCCGATGGGCTAGTTAAAATTGTACCTTAATAACAAAGAATCTTCTATAAGGGCTAGTGAAATTGAGTTCGGGCTAGTACTACACAGGACCTTACTAGCCCCTTCGGGCTAGTGAATGAAAAAGTTTTTGGCACAGACTGTTAGGATATTCTATCATTCCTTGGATTACAATGTGCAAACAATATATCAACGACCCAGTTTCTAAAGTTTATCTGAACTTAATTTATTTGTGTATGACTCTTGTTTTGAATACCTAATCGGAAAGAGCAAATGTAATAAATGTTTATTTTAATCTGTTTAATTTCATGTGAAAACTCAAATAGTTACAGCCTTTGAAATGGGGGAAGAATCGCTTGATATATCCAGGTCAACTTCTGATATATCCAGGTCAACCAGATACGGGTTTTGCGGAAGTACTCTGCAGGCTGATATAAGCATAGGGAAGGATGATAAATCACAGTATCACCTGGTACTCGTACTCTTTATACTTGCCCAATATACTAAATATACTGGTCTTATAAGATAGGTCCTGCTTTTCAAGAAAAATTTACTTGAACTTTTGCCTTGACCCGCCTGCAAGATGATGGTCAAATGGCCATCAAAATAATCAGTTTCCAGTTAAGATGGAAGTCTTTTCTATGACTGGGCGGGAGTGTGTGGTCCTAGGCGTCAAACATTGGTTTCCGGATGAAAACTAAAAGAGTATACATTCAATTGAAATGAAACTGAGATATATTGTTGGGTTTCAGGAGGGGAGGAATCCTATTGATTGTGGAGAAATTAAGTCAAAGTTCAAGGTCACAGTGACCGAAAATATACTTAAAATTTCAGAAAAGTTTGGTTTCCAGATGATAACTCAAAATGTTTACATCAATCAGAATGAAACATGGTCATACTGTTGTGTACCAAGAGGGGAGAAATTTTAGAAAAGTAGGTCAAAGGTCAAGGTCACAGTGGTCAAAAATAGACTGAAATTTCAGAAAAATTTGGTTTCTGGATGTTAACTTGGAAAAGTTTGCATCAGCTTGAAATGAATCTAAGTTAAATTATTAGATACTTAATCCTATTGATGTTGAAAAAGATCAGTCAAAGGTCAAGGTCACAGTGCCCAAAATAGATTGAAAATTTCATAAAAATTTGTTTTCTAGATGATGACTCAAAAAGTTTTCATCCATTTGAAATAAAACTTGGATATAATGTTGGATTAGATTCGGAAAACCCTTTTAATTTTGGTGAAAGAGTGTTAAAGGTGAAGGTCACCATGATAAAAAAAAAGTTTGACAATTTAAGAAAATTTTGGTTTCCTTACGATAACTGAAAACACTTACATCAAATTCAATTGAAACTTTGATATATTGTCGAGTGCAAGAAAGAAAAGAACTGTACTTATTTTCGAGAAGTAGGTCAAAGGTCAAGGACATACAAAATGTAGTGACTGAAAATAGATTGAAATTTTCAAATATATTTAGTTTCTGGATGATACATGTGAGCTCTAAAAGTTAACATCTTGTTGTGATTTAAAGAAATTTTGGTATTTTCTTTGCTGCAAGATATTTTAAACACTTATATTGATTGAAATTGTAATTAGTTCAAAGAAGAAGTCATACAGATTTTATATTGAAACAGGAAATTTGACCTTTTTGAATTCTAAGAATTTTGAATATTAGATGGAAATGAAAGTAGATAGAAAATTTCAGAAATATTTTGGACCAAAATATTAAACTAATATGTGACGGTTGTCACTTTGTTTACTTGTTTTCGTTTTTATATGGGATATTTAGGTTAATGTTAGTATTATTTATAGTTCCTTAAGTAATTCTTACGAGTACGGCCACGTAAATTCTCACCAGACACTTTCTATTTGGCTTCACGTGCCGGTTTCCCTGGCCGGGCTCGTTGCCCCTAGGAACTATGAATAACGTCATTCACCGGGTCACCGGGACAGTAAAAAACATTCGGTTTGAAACGAGCAGACGCTCAATCTTTGGCTACCGTTGTTTTTATTATATTATCATGTAACAAGTATTCATGGTCGTCACTATGTACTGTATATTTAATAAGATATGTAACAGGATAACAAATAAACATTTTGTTTATATACAGAATTAATCATTTCCAATATCCTGGAATCCGGATTTTAAATCGGAGTGACGAACAAGCCAGAATCTAGCACTCCGGTTACATTGGGGGCTACGTCAGCGGGATATTTGGAATATGGATTATATATCTGTAATTATTACCGAATTATGAAAATATTTATTATGTTTTACTCGTTTAGCTAGATAATGACCATGTGCCAGGATGTCAAACGAATTTTCGTTTGTTTTACGATCATCTTGATCGTTGTGCAGTTTTACACAGTTTGTAGCGTATCTGGTGTTTGTCGGAATAGAAAGGAAATAAACATTTTCCTACCTTTTTGCCAAAGTAATTGTAATATTTCCAAGTTTTATAGGTCTATTGTACATCCATTGTTGTCGAATTCCTGAATTTCTGGTCTAAACCATTGTGCCATTGTCAGGAATGTCGGAACATCTGTTCCGTGGATAGAACAAACAGTATGTTTGTATACAGGCAGAAGTCACTTTATTCAGACTTAAAACATTAAACAAACGCACCAAGTTTGTATGGTACTGTCCACATCGATTAAATTTAAAATGACTGTCATGTTGTTCCAGTGTTTACAATTTGACGTAAATGACGTCATATTTGACCATGTGATTAAAAAGGAATGTAGGGGCACGTTGCAGGGATTCTCAGGAAATTTTACTAAGGGTAGTGATTACCCAATTTGTTTCATGCCAGGACGTACTTCACTGTTTTATGAGGAAAACTTTTCTCCTCACAACGGGATATGGATATTTTGAAAATTAAGTTGTTGATTTGTAAATAGAATGAATTTTATTTTAGTTTACGTTACGGTAGCCTATTTTTATGTATACAAGGATGTTCGATACTGGAATTTTTAATAAATACTGTCAGACAAAACGATATAATAGCACAGTCTGTGCTATCAACTTAATGTGGTTTTCACTTTTCACTCAGATTTAACATGTCTAGTCAACAATGTCATGGAGCTAGTTGTAAGCTGGATTGTATACTGAATTTATTTCAGTTATGAAAACGTTATTTCAGCGCATTAGTGGATTTTTTTTTTTTTTTTGAATACTGAATTATTTCAGTAAATTGGTAAATATGGAATTTTTCAAACTGAATTTATTTCAGTAAATTAGCTGGTAGACTGAATCTATTTCAGTAAAGTTGTAAACTGTTGAAAAAATATATGCTTTGCAAGTGCATGGATATTTTGCTGTACGGTGTCAGAATGGATTATTGTAATGTTGTTAGTGACTTTTTAATATGGATTAAAATGACAAACGTTGTCATACACATGGATGTTGTCCTTTCAGAGTTGTTACTGGAGTTAATTGTTGTAAAGACATTCAGTATCTAGCATGAGAAGCTGCTTTCGGTGGTGTATATTGGCATGTTGGAGATACCTTAGGTGCTAGATAAAGGCATGAGGATAGGTATAGACTAATGGTTAGTCTTTGCAATATACATTTGTTATGACCT
>MJUU01073558.1:306669-327672 GCA_002080025.1 Modiolus philippinarum | reverse complement strand
CGGTAGCGCTTCATGTTGAAAATGTGCGCCCGGTCAATCCTTTCATAGTCCCTATGAAATTTCAAAATAATGCATTCAATTCTTATAATTACATTTTAAACCCAAAATAAAATAAACAACTTTATTTACAAGGAAGTACATCATGTACATTGGGATTCTATTTTTACAAATTCATCCGCCACGTGAACATGTGTTCAAATGTGTTTCATTGGAATTGCAACTTCACATTGATATGCCACATGATCGATGTTCTCCTATCAAACTGACGGAATTCAAATGAATATTCATGAAATGTAATTATTTATTGTTGTATTTTGTGCACCTTCTGTCACAGGCAATCCAAAAACTGAGATCATTAGTTCAAAAGAATACAAGATTTACTTTTCATTTAATTACTTGACAAACTTGGACTGGAATAAAGATTATTCCCAAGCAGTTCAGGATCCTCAGATCTTGGAACTGGACAGTATCGGTAAACCACATCAAATCAGTAAATCTTTGCAGTGATAAGTAAGCAGATGTAGAAACAGACGGATGGAACAAGGTGACCACTTGTTTAAGTATGTATGCATATTATCCAAAGAACAATTATTTAATATGGAGGGGGTTTAAGTATGTTTGTGTATGTGGTCCGATATAGGACTGATCAGTTGACAAGTTTTCAGCTGTTTCAAAGAAACACCATAATTAGTACTTGTTCTCAACATATAACAGCTTTCTGCAGTCTCAATGCAGACTCATTATTATGATTCAAAACAAAAAGATCTATGTTGTATTGCGAGTATCAGAATAGCAGTAAATAAATATCATAAATCCAAGATTATTCAAGATACATCTCATCTAATTAGTATGACAATAGGGTCTGTAAGGCTCGTTCTACTTTCACTTTACAAATCCAGGAAACTTATGACATCACTTTGCAAAATGCACTTTAAATCTGTCAACTGATTTCACTTCCAGGACATTTTTTCTCAATGTCACAAAGTCTGGATTGATTAGACTCTTTACTTTGGGATATCTACCATAGCTGGAAGAGTCTGGTTGATAAAGACAATGTGTCTCAAAGAAAATCACCATTTTATTAGCTCACCTGGCCTAAAAGGCCATGTGAGCTTTTGCCATCACTTTGCTTCTGTCATCCGGCCTTCTGTCTGTCCATCCGTCCATCAACAATTTAAAAAATCTTCTCCTCTGAAACTTCTGGACGCATTGTAACCAAACTTGGCCAGAATTATCACCAGAATTATGCACTTTCAAAATTATGTTCAATTAGTCGGCTGGTCAAACAACATGGCTGCCATTGCTAAAAATAGAATATAGGGGTAAATTGCAGTTTTTGGCCAATATCTCGAAAACCATTAGAGATATCAAAAATCTGACATACCCAAAAAATGATTAGCATGATGAGATCTACTGACTGTGCAATTTTGAAGAAAATCTGAAAACCCATCTCGGAGTTATAGGAAAAAGAAGGGAAACGGGGAATGTGTCAAAGAGACAACGACCCAAAGGGAGTAATAACAACTCATCAAAGCCACCATAAGATCTTCAATGAACGGTGAGGAAACCCCACACCCAACGGCAGGTCAGAGTTGGCCCCTAAATAAAGAGTAATCAAGTTCAGTGAAATAGCCCTTTTTCTGTTAAATTTTCAAAATTTTTGCATTTTTTATTTTTATGCCCCCTGATCTTTAGATCGGGGGCATATTGTTTTTGCCCTGTCTGTCTGTCTGTCCCCATCTTTAACCTGGCTCATAACTTTTAAACTAGATGAAATATGACTTTCATATTTGGTATGTGTATTGATCATGTGAAGCTGAACACCATTATGCAAATTTCACAGGTCAAAGGTCAAGGTCACAGAGGTCAAAAGGTCAAAATCTAGATTTTGCTATAGCTTGTAAATTACAGTTGCTAGAGGCTTGATATTATGTATGTGAATAGAACTAATAAAGCTGAATACAAATCCACCAAAAAAATTTGGGTCAGGCACCGAGTGCAAATTTGAAAACTTGAACAAAAACTTTAACATTGCCTATATCTTTTCAACCAGATGTGATAGGACCTTCATATTTGGTATGTGTATTGATCACGTGAAGTTGAACACCATTACGCAAATTTCACTAAGGTCAGGTCAAAGGTCAATGTCACAGAGGTCTACAGGTCAAGTATAGATTTTGTTATAGCTCATTAATTACAATTGCTAGAGGCTTTATATTCTATATGTGAATAGATATAATAAAGCTTAATACAAATCTGCCAAAAAAATTGGATGAGGTCAAAGGTCAAGATCACTAAGTGCAAATTTGAAATCTTTAACATTGTCTATATCTTTTCAAACAGATGTGATAGGACCTTCATATTTGGCCTGTATATTGGTCATATGAAGGTGAACAGCATTATGCAAATTTTACTAAGGTCAGGTCAAAGGTCAAGGTCACAGAGGTCTACAGGTCAAGTATAGATTTTTTATAGCTTGTTAATTACAATTGCTAGAGGCTTGATATTCCATATGTGAATAGATCTAATGAAGCTTTACAAATCCACCAACAAATTTCAGTCAGGTCAAAGGTCAAGGTAACTGAGTGCAAATTTGAAAATTTTAACATTGCCTATATCTTTCCAACCAGATGTGATTGGACCTTCATAGTTGGCCTATATAGTAGTCATATGAAGCTGAACAGCATTATTCAAATTTCACTTAGGTCAGGTCAAGGTCACAGAGGTCAAAAGGTCAAAATCTTGATTTTGCTGTAGCTCATTAATTACAGGTATTCTATATGTGAATGGATCTAATGGAGTTTAGTAAAAATGTCTACTAAACCTTAATATCTAGTGATTGCAATTTTAGCATTAATTTTGTATTGTAGACATGGTTGGTACCGGGGGCATAGGGTTTCACAAACACATCTTGTTTATTTCAAAAAGTGTAACAGATAGAGGTAAAGTGTAACTTCGAAAAGGTTCAGCATATCAAGATCTACCAACCCCGAAATTTTGAAGAAAATCCAAAAACCCTTGTAGGAGTTATTACCCTTTTTTTGAGTGTTCAAAATTTTCATATTTTTCGTCTTTTATTTCCAAAACTATAGAAGATGAAGGTCAAGTGTAAATTGATAAAATGTTTGCCATGCTGTGGTGACTTCAAAACTGGTGTCGAAAATTGTTTGTTGACAGCCATTTTCAAAATGGCCGCCAAAAAAAAGGCAGGAAAAAATTCAACATTGTCGGATTTCAATGAAATTTGGTTTCCAAATAGGTATTGATGTTCCAACTTCAAAACTTGTGTTAAAAATTGTTCGCTCACTGCCATTTTCGAAATTGCAGCTAAAAAAGGCGGGAAAATTCAACATTGTCCGATTTCAATGAAATTTGGTTTCCAAGTGGATATTGATGTGGCTACTCCAAAACTGGTGTTGAAAATTGTTTGATGTCATTTTCAAATGGCTGCTAAGAAAGGCGGGAAACTTCAACATTGGCTGATTTCAATGAACTTTTTTAATCACAATCTTTTCAATGTGTGTCTCTCCCTCACTCAATAGAGGTATTTTTGCAACATCTTCTGTGATACATCTGCAAACAAATACCAAAGCAAAAGGAGGAAAAAATCCCAAAACATGATATTTCAGATGTAATACAAATACAGATGACATAAATAAACAACAAGAGGCTCTCAAATCTCTGTAATGCTCACCAGAACAGGGGCTGACAATTTAAAACTATGTTCACAGCTGTTGACCACTTTGGATTGAATGCAGACCTGCCAGGCACTAAATTCATAGCCACCGGAGAACTGTTGTGATCAAGTTTGGTTGCAATGGAATTTGTGGATTCAGAGACCAAATTCTTTGAATGGCATCCAACATTAAAGTGTTTCCTACTGGCTTCCATCTTGGATGAGGTATGGAATGTTCCAATTGACCAAGTGGTTTCAGATGAGATCTTAAAATCAAACAACAACAAACACCAAGTGATAGTAAAAGTTTACCTTAGATATAGTCATGTGAGGTAAATATAAACAAGAATTCTGCAGAAACAACCGCAGTAGAATACGAAGGAACAAAATAGTGAAATTTACAAAAATCAAAGTCAAAAGGCATGGCAAAAACGAGAACACAGAAAATAATGACGTTAGACACAAAAAAATGACGCCAGACAGACACAAAGCACAGAAATAGAAATCACAACATTCAAAACAAAGCACTCATAGTGTGAACTCCAGTGAAACTAAGAGTGACATCAGGTGTTCCGGAAGGGCAAGCATGTCCTGCTCTGTTAACAGCACCCATCACACTGTGAGTGGGTCAGTCCAGAAAAATGTCAAAGTCGGTACTCAAATCCGGGAAGACGTGAATCTAGCTGAAAATGTCCACTTACATTTGGGATACTGACACGTCATATCTAAGGCACTAGCAGAGACGTTCAAACAAAAAACAGATGTATCATCAGATACTCCGGAAGGGTAAGAATGTGGCACAAGTCACTCAGACAGCCAAAGTATAGAGTGAAAGATAGGAAATTTACACATCCTGTAGCAAAGAGGTATATAATGCTCTTAATTTACTACTTACAACAATAATAATTTTTAACAAATTGGGAATCCTTGAGAAACCTATGTGTGCAAGTGGAGTATCCTTTAGACAATAAGGGGTTCAAACGAGGTACCCTTAAGGAAACAAAGGGTGCAAGTGGAGTATCTTTTAGACACTTAGGGGTGCAAACGAAGTACCCTTAAGGAAACAAAGGGTGCAAGTGGAGTATCCTTTAGACACTTATGGGTGCAAACGAGGTACCCTTAAGGAAACAAAGGGTGCAAGTGGCGTATCCTTTAGACACTTAGGGGTGCAAATGAGGTACCCTTAAGGAAACAAAGGGTGCAAGTGGAGTATCCTTTAGACACTTAAGGGTTCAAACGATGTACTCTTAAGGAAACAAAGGGTGCAAATGGAGTATCCTTTAGACACTTAGGGGTGCAAATGAGGTACCCTTAAGGAAACAAATGGTGAAAGTGGAGTATCCTTTAGACACTTAGGGGTTCAAACGAGCTACCCTTAAGGAAACAAAGGGTGCAAGTGGATATCCTTTAGACACTTAGGGGTGCAAACGAGGTACCCTTAAGGAAACAAAGGGTGCAAGTGGAGTATCCTTTAGACACTTAAGAGTTCAAACAAAGTACCCTTATGGAAACAAAGGGTGAAAGTAGAGTATCCTTTAGACACTTAAGGGTGCAAACGAGGCACCTTTAAGGAAACAAAGGGTGCAAGTGGAGTGTCCTTTAGACACTTAGGGGTGCAAACGAGGTACCCTTAAGGAAACAAAGGGTGCAAGTAGAGTATCCTTTAGACACTTAGGGGTGCAAACAAGGTACCCTTAAGGAAACAAAGGGTGTAAGTGGAGTATCCTCTAGACACTTAGGGGTTCAAACGAGGTACCCTTAAGGAAACAAATGGTGCAAGTGGAGTATCCTTTAAACATTTAGGGGTGCAAAAGAGGTACCCTTAAGGAAACAAAGGGTGTAAGTGGAGTATCTTCTAGACACTTAGGGGTTCAAAGAGGTACCCTTAAGGAAACAAAGGGTGCAAGTGGAGTATCCTTTAAACATTTAGGGGTGCAAAAGAGGTACCCTTAAGGAAACAAAGGGTACAAGTGGAGTATCCTTTAGACACTTAGGGGTGTAAACGAGGTACCCTTAAGGAAACAAAGGGTGGAAGTGGGGTATCCTTTAGACACTGAGGGGTGCAAACGAGGTACCCTTAAAGAAACAAAGGATGCAAGTGGCGTATCCTTTAGACACTTAGGGGTCCAAACGAGGTACCCTTAAGGAAACAAAGGGTGCAAGTGGAGTATCCTTTAGACACTTCTGGGTGCAAACAAGGTACTGTTAAGGAAACAAAGGGTGCAATTGGAGTATCCTTTAGACACTTATGGGTGCAAACAAGGTATCGTAGGTACACCAAAGGTTGCAACTTCTTGTTCTAAATTCAAATACATGTATCAGACTGTCATATACCCCTCAAAGTAAAAAACAACTGGAATCCTATCTCACTTGAAAACTTACAAAATGCATAAAACTGTGGTCAATGATAAGAGAATGGTATCAAGGTGGCAAAATAAGTACATATATAAAACTGTAAATTAATTTAATTTGATAAAAAAAAGTAACAATGTACATATAAACTAAAGTGAATTTTCAATAAATAAAAATAATAATAAAATTTTATCACAGAGAGTAGATTCAAATACCTCAATAAAATAGATACATAAATACCTTACAAACGTCATCTTCCAACATTTCACAATATTCTGTCTATAAAATTTAAGTTAAAGATATTGTGCATAAAATACTATAAAAATTTAGGTAAATGATACATTATTTACTATTCCGTAATTAACCTGATATTCAAGTTACATTTTGACCGTTTTCGACGGTCAAGTTTAAGGGTCGACATGGTTCTGACTTGTATAAATCTTTAAAGATTTGAGATGACTAAATTGAACTGCATTTCATTACAAATTTATAATTTTTTTCTTGCTGTTGCTTACTCAAGACTCGTAAGTTTCCACATAATTAACTAATATACTACTGACTGAACGTTATACTTTTCCAACCTATGTGGTGAGGAAGTCAACCTGTGAAATAAACAACAAAAATGTGGACTTTTGGGTAAAAAATGAGTTTCATCTTCTTTTCTGCACCTCACTTTGGAAAAAAAGTGTTTTTTTTTTCCTTGACCAAAGAAAAAGAGTCTAACTGAATAAATAGATTAGTATTAAATCATTTGATCTTGTCCCATCTTCAAGTTTTGAAATAGCATATTAAGTGGTTCCAAAGACATCAAAAGAAATATGACCCTGTTCCACACTTGATCAAGACTGGATTGGGAAAAAATGACAATCTAACGCATATTACAAGGAACAATTGTATTTATACTGACTTTACTGTAAAGAAAAATTTAACTAACAAAGTTCCTTTGTTACTTATTGTTACTTATTACCCAGTTGCTTTTTCTAACCTTTTTCAGACTCTGTTTTTATCTTGTATATTGTTTTATAAATGGTTCTTGCCTTTTTTTACACTAGCTACACCAATGCAAAAAAAAAAAACCAAACAATATAAATTTCAATCTCTTATATCTTCAATTTTGTTATTATCTAAACATTTGGAAACCCCAAAAGCTATAAATAACATCGATTTAAAATAAACCATTTTGACAACATAAACAATGGGACAGATTAATTTTCATGATGCAAAATGCATTGTTTAACAAAGAAAAATAATAAAAGATATGAAAATTGAAAACATAACAATACAAAACTAATCAAACGCAAGAAAAAATCAGATCATTAAAAATATGTAAAATGAACAAGGTAACATATTGATGTAAGAATTACATGATTTGTCTAAACAATGTCTGATTATAAAACAAGTAATAACTAAATTTTTTGTGTCTGTAAAAATCTGCAACAGTTTATTAGCAGACAAAAGATACGAATTTGTCTAACCATACACAAGAATTTTCCAGAGCAAAAATATGTGTAACATAAAACACGATTCTTCAATCACCATAGATATGTTTTTCAGGATGAAAGTATTTCATCACATCATTTTGACATCAATAAAAAATATTTTCCTCTCTAGCAATACATTTCTATAAAAAGTTATATAAATTACATGTAATAGAAAAATCAGAATGAAAGATCTTGACAAAAAGTGATATGAAAGAAGGTTAATTAAGGGCCTAAATGGTCCTAAGGCTTGCTTTTTTTTTAATTCAGGAAATATAATTTATAACAAGAGAAAAGTATAAATGAAATATTTCCCATGAAACAGTGGAGACAATTCTATCTTTTACCCTGGTACCTTATTATCATAGTCATTTATTTCTGAAAGTACTTGGCAGTTCGAAGAGTAAATATATCAAAAAGTTAAATATAATATACATCTATAAATAAATACCTGAATTTCAATCCTTGACTTTGACAAAAAGGAAGTAAATTACCAAAGTTAATTGTAAATAATCAAAAAAAGAAGAAAAAATGGGACACAAAGCTCAATACAAGTTTTATCATTAAGAAACAGTTACATCTCTTCCAATCTATTAAACCATTCAAATTGTTTATTGCTTTAAGCCTAAACAATTTGAAAACTACATATTAAATAGTTTTTATTATTTAATGTCTGCAGATTTCATTGAGAAAAAGGTTAAATTAAAGTTTATGTGTAAGTTACAAGCCAATTAAATACAACATAGCACTGAATATGCAAAAATGTAGCGATTTCTGATATAAATAAAACTGAGATATATCTACTGTGTAGAAATTACAGCACAACTGATCATCATAAATATCTTGTGTATTCAAAAATAAATTAAAAAATACATTTACAAGTTTAAAGAATGGCTTTGCCATTATCAAAAATCCACCAAAATTGATCTTATACATTCACCTAGAAAAGTATATCCATGTGCAATGTAAGCAATAGAATGGGTAAAATAACTTGAAATTTCAACAAATAACACCGATACACAAAAGCACTGTTTATAATCATCCGAGTAATGTTTTAACAATTCACATCTATTTCTCATTCTTCCAAGCAGACAAGCGAGTTTTAAAATTGTTTTCTGGTGATGGGCTTGTTTTTCGTGTTTTAGTGGAAGAGGCAGATATTGGTCGAGCACGAGAGTTAGTTGCCCTTGAATGAACACCTGTAGAAGGACGACTTGTTTCATTAGACTTTATTATAACGCTATGAGCTGGCGACTTCTTACGTCCTGACTGTGCCCTACTGGATGTTGTCTGTATTGAATGTGCTGTGGTGGGACGACCTACAAAGATATAAAGTGAACATACAATTTTATTACACAAGACTTTATTTTACCGTTTTTTTATTGCGCAAAGGCTCATCACTGGTAGATCTATTCTTTTCTAACACATTAAATAGTGAACTCTGTTACAATATCAATGAATCTATGTAATGAAAAGATTCCACCAATACTATGCAATAAATATCTAATTTTCTTGACAATAAATCTTTGTAGACCAGGTCTGTTAGACATTTATCTCAACAAGCAAAATATCAAGTAATACTCAAGTCCATTTGACATTTTTTCTCCACAGGCCAAATATCACGTTATTACTTTACACAATAGCCAACAAATGTTTGAAAGTTTTTATAGACTGAGAGGGTGTATGCATTTACTATTTTCTGAAACTCAAAAGTAAATAAGCATTTGCAGTTTTGAAAATAAGAAGTAAAGGTTTTGATGAGAAACTACTTACTTATATCAACCTAGCCTTACAAATCTTCCACAATATCATCTGCATTATTATCAGTAATTTGTATGGATTTCCATGGCTGATCCTGTTAGTACCACTGAACTGGATGTTACAAAGGAAGAATCCGGTCATTGTAAAGACGTCAAATGCTATTTACTATGTAAGTACTAAGTGGATGTGTTCACATGCATGGTATGTTGAATGATGAATGCATATTATGGCGGATTTCCTGGCTCAGTAACGTATTATATTTGCAATTCTTCAATGAACATACCAATATTCTTCAAGTAACACCTATAGCAACTCCTTCAAAACTCCTATCTTTTCTTTGTCAATCAACCAATCAATAGATTCTATAGAATTCTTTTGTATATACCAATTTGTCATTACTGGAGTATCAAGGTAAACCCCTTCAGGCAGTACAAATTGGTATACAACAGAATTTCTATACAATCTTGATTGGTTGATTGGCAAATAAAAGACAGGAGTTTAGAAGGACTTGTTATATGTGTTACTTTAGGAATATTGGTATGTTCATTGAAGAATTGCAAATATAATACGTTAAAGAGCCAGGAAACCCACCATAATTATTGAAATAAACAATATATTAACAATGCTCAAATATATTTAAATTTCAGATTATTTCATTTTTTCTAAGAGTTCCTTTGTGAATTACAGATAAAAGAAATATAGGACATTTTGTTTGTGATACAGACTTTATCACTGCGTTACGAAATTAAACTGACTCTAATGGGCTCACTTGATACTGGCCGTAATAAAGTCTGTTTTAAAAACATAATGTCCTATATTCCATATTATAGAATATACTTCATATTGTTTAAGATATTTGAAGTACACCTTACCTTCATGTCGGCTAGGTGGTTTGACAGGTGGACCTCCATTAATTTCCAAGCTGAAAATTAATTGTGGAATCTTAATAATCATCATATAATTTGAAATACATAAAGAATATTATTAAGGCAGAATTTTACTATTTAAACATGAGGACGCACGCGATGTCGTGATAAGTATACCCCACTTGTATTATTTTGCACATTTAAAAAAGGGAAAATGGCTCAGTCCCGCCAAACAGGAAATTGATATCATAAGATGACCAAAATGGCAGACGACCCCTTCCCCCTATATATAAAGTCAAATACCAAATCTGAAATAAATCGGCCAAGCAGTAGCTGAGAAAAGTGCAAGGAACCTCGGACAGAAGGACAGACTGACAAGGGTATTCCAATATACCACCCACTCACGAGTGGGGGTATAATAATTTCCTTTTTTTATAACTGATGAATCAGATACAATATACTTCAAAAATCGCAATGCTCATAAATATCAAAAATAAAGTTAGCAAAAAGTTTTCCCTTGATGGCATGTGTCCCTGTGAATTCTAAGTAATGTCAAACAGGCTTCTTGTCTTTCATTTGTGCTTTTCTAGTGCAGTTTGCTCGTGAATTGTGGCATGTGATTGTAGTTTTCGGCCATTGTAGGTGTTTACTGTTATCTTAAGTTTGTATTTAATTGAACTATCTCCAATGAAACAGATCTCCATACTGAGGTTCTGTGCCAAATATCAGGATGTGAGGTTCATCTGCAGCTGGCACTGATGATTTCAATACCATGGATAACTAGCTTTATAAGTATCTAATATCAGTAAAACAATTATGCTTCATAATCAAACTTCATATGTATAGTCTCGGGCAAGATGTATTTAATGTCCGAATTACAGGTATACACCAGTAAACAAGTCAACAATTAACATAAGCTCAAACAAGCTTTCAACTGACAGCAAGATTAACAACCCTTTGGCATATACATGTATAAACTTTGCCCATGGTGGCAAGGCTTGTGGAGGAAGAAAGTCCAAAGTTTTAAGTTAGAAAATCAAGAAACCCCTAAGATAGGGTAGGTGCTTCAATCTTGTCTGATATTTTAACCATGATGCTTTAATCCCGCCTCATATATAATAAACAGCTGCGCCAATTGCATGATACGCCCGTCATCACCCCTTGAAAACTTTAAGTGATTAAAGAATGTGGTTCTCAATTTAGAATACACCTATAACTGCCCAATTAGGCATGATATCTCTTTAATAAATCAATCTGCAAAGTTTGAAGTGAGCTGATCAAACTATAAATCAGTTAGAGTGCATTATGTATAAAATTGCCTTTAATTTGAAAAATAAAGTCCCATAACTTTTCCAAAAAAAATCGAAATTTCACGAAAAGTATACAAACCATGAAACCATCATATCCAATACCTGTACAAAGTTTGAAGTGAAATAGCCATAAGTTTGTCAAGTTAGAACACAACATGTGAAAAATTGCCTTAGAATTCATAAATAAAGAATCCCATAACTCTTGCAAGAAAAATCAAAATTTCATGAAAAAGTATACAAATCATGAGGCCATCATACCCAATATCTTTCCAAAGTTTAAAGTGAATTGGTCAAAGATTTGTCAAGTTAGAGCTTGACATATAAAAAATTGCCTTAAAATTGACAATTAAAGTCCCATAACTTCTACAAGAAAAATCGAATTTTCACAAAAAAGTATACAGATCCTGAGTCCATCATACCCAATATCTCTACAAAGTTTGAAGTGAATCGACCAAAGGGTTGTCTAGTTAGAGCGCGTCATATAAAAAATTGCCTTAAAATTGACGAATAAAGTCCAATAACTCCAACAAGAAAAATTGAATTTTCACGAAAAAGTATACAGATCATGAGTCCATCATACCCAATACCTCTACAAAGTTTGAAGTGAATCGACCAAAGGGTTGTTGAGTTAAAGCGCGACATGTAAAAAATTTCCTTAAAATTGATGAATAAAGTCCCATAACTCCTACAACAAAAATCAAATTTTCACAAAAATGTATACAGATCGTGAGTCTATCATACCTAATACCTCTACAAAGTTTGAAGTGAATCGACCAAAGGGTTGTCTAGTTAGAGCGTGACATATAAAAAATTGCCTTAAAATTGACGAATAAAGTCCCATAACTCCAATAAGAAAAATCGAATTTTCACGAAAAAGTATACAGATCGTGAGTCCATCATACCCAATACCTCTACAAAATTTGAAGTGAATCGACCAAAGGGTTGTCGAGTTAGAGCGCGACATGTAAAAAAATTGCCTTAAAATTGACTAATAAAGTCCCATAACTCCTACAAGAAAAATCGAATTTTCCCGAAAAAGTATACAGATCGTGAGGCCATCATACCCAATACCTCTGCAAAGTTTGAAGTTAATTGGCAAAATGGTTATCAAGTTAGAGTGCGACATATGAAACAGACGGACGGACAATCGGACATTGGTATACCATAATACGTCCGTCATTAGACGGGCATATAAAAACCCTTAACACTGGACTTTTGAGATAAGTATTCTTGTGTAGCTGAAAGAAGAAATGAGTGCCTCAATATCATAAAGGTGGAACATCACTCGATTCTTTATTCATTGGAAAAAACAAATGAAGACATACCTAATTGAAACAAACAACTGATTACTTGATGTTTACTATTACATCTGCAACATACAACTGTTAACTAGATTTTAATTTCTACATACCATTGAGATGGTAATCCTACTATTTTTGCACGTCTGAAATCCTGTAAGAAATCCATGCTAACTTTTGCATTTTTTCCAATATTTTCCATCATTTTTTTGTATAATCCAGGAGTATTTCTACAAGCACTCAATAAGATTCGTGCAGCAGTTTTGTTGAATGTTAAATATCCCAAGGCAATAGCTGTTGAGCTACGAACTTGATCATTATCTGAAGACAGACGATCAACAAGGATATCAATGGCTCCTACAGTTACCATGGCATCAGGTATACCTGCCCTTGTATGAGCTAAGCTAGCCAACAGGCTTGCTGCCCTAACAATAACATTGTCATCATGTGACTTCAATTTGTTAACAAGTATGGTTACACCCCTGGCTGTCAAGGTCACTTGGTCATCATCGACAATCACACGAGCCAAAACAATTATCTGAAATACATAGTAACACTTATCACATATATTTGTGTGTTAAACAAAGAATTTTGCATATGTGATGACTATTATGTTTGTCCACCAATATCACTGCCCCAGCAAATAAACGTTTATCATGCGCTGGTGTACACATTTTATACATATACATTCTTCTTTTCTGATTCACCTTTTATTATTGGTTTTTCTTTAGTATTTGCTTTTGAAAAGTAAGTTTTCTTATTAAGTATCCTCATTTTAAGGAGGACATTGTAAGTGTACTCGTCTTGATAAGTTGGACTTTTTTCTAGTTTGATTTTTACTGTGAAAAAAGAAGGGAAATGGGGAATGTGTCAAAGAGACAACGAGTCTTTTTGTGTATTTATTTTTTAGCCATTCACCACACATAGGGGGAGGGTTTGGATCCAAGAAAACGAGTTTAACCCCACTGCAATTTTTGCGCCTGTCCCAAGTCAGGAATATGTTGGTCATTGGCTTGTCCTTGTCTCCTTATAAAATTTTAGTTCCTTGATTTGGGTTATTGGATGTGGTTTGTTTCCATTGATTTATTCACTTTTTTTGCCCTTTTTGGGGCCATTTAGGGCTTTCTATATGGTGTGAGGTTCCTCACTGTGTTGAAGACCGTACGGTGACCACTAGATGCTTTGTTTTGGGTCGTTTTAATTTGGATATGGGATGTTGTCTCCTTGACATTTACCCCATTTCCTTTCTTTTTAATGTGAAAATGGTTGCATTCAAAGAAAAAAATAAAATGTTCAATCACTAAATATTTCCATTATATAGTGGATACATGAACTATTACAAATCTCCTTACTGCTAAAATGCTTTATATCACCAAAAGGATCAGGGGTTTGTAAGGATAAACATACCTGGAATGCAGCTTCACAAACAAAATTTTCATTGTCAGACTCAAGAAAATCTTTAAATACAGAGTAACTAATGCCACCAGCTTCTCGTATAGCAAATTGTTGTTGTGTGTTGTTAAATGCAAATATTGCCAGTGCCATCCCTGCTCTCAGCCTTATTTCCTAAAATCAAAATGTATTAAATCATGTCAACAAATAAGTGTAAAATCAGTACATACTGTAAAAGCAGATTAAATTTCGTTTAATTCGTTGGCATGACTTATTAACGAAATTAAATCCCCACAAATTTTATTCCAGCAATAGTAATTACTATATATCATATAAATTCCACGAAAATTTGTCCACTTGAAACAGTTCTGAAGGTAAAATCCACGAAAATAAATAATTATACAGTATATAAACTCACGAAAGAAATTCCATCAAAAATATTCAGTATATAGGTCACAAAGAGATGAATATAACACTTTGGGAACAGTGGCAAACCTACTATCCTTTATTGTTCCATTAGAACCATTCATGCCCTCAAACCTTATTTTCTGAAAATTAGGAATATAAATTAATCTTACTTGTCAACACCCCCAAAATAATTGTTACTGGCCTGCCTAAATTTGCTTGTATAGAATCCTTATATTTTGAAACTGGTTGGGAAACACTACAGTCTTGTGGACAAAAAAGGAAATTAAATCTATTTTATAAAATTCCTAATGGGCACTGTCCTATTTATCTATCTAACTGTCTTGTTCCCTATCTTCGTAAGAATGTTTTAAACTTAAGATCTCAATCCGAATTTAATGCTCCTCGCTCTCGATTACAAATGTACAAATTTACTCAAATTCTTTTTTCCTTCAACCATTGGTCTTTGGAATCAATTAAGTGAACAGTGTAGGAATTTGCCAACTATTAGTCAGTTTAAAAACTGCTTAATCAGAGAAAATAATATTATGAAACCTCCAAAACATTATCCAGTTGGAAACAGGACTTTTAATATCATCTACACTAGATTAAGACATCGATCAAGCAGTTTAAATGCTGATCTTTTTAGAGTAAATATTGTAAATGACCCTGGATGTAGATGTGAACATGTTTTAGAAGATGCCCTTCATTTCTTTTTGAATGTTTCCTCTATACTGGCACATGAAGAACTCAGAACAAGACTAAATGTTACTGAATTCAATATTGAAACTGTGCTTTTTGGCAATGATTCGTTGACTGATGAACAAATCAAAACATTTTTCTATGTGTACAACAGTATATAAAGAAATCCCATCGTTTTATCGCAGGTTGATCACAAAACAATTGGTTTCTTTCTTTCTACTTTATTTGTTTTTACAAATTACTAAATTGTATTATATTTAATTTTATATGTAACTTATTGTATCTTAATCAATACAAAAATATTTTGATCTTTATATTGTTAGCAATAATGTATTTGATATGCTGATGCATGCACTGTTGTATTGTAAATGTATTATATGGAAAGGACGTTTATAAGTTGGAATAACCTTTGTGCGATCCATTTCTCATTATTATTTGATGATAAAACAAGTTTAATCTAATCCAAAATAAAAAGGTTATGAGAAACAAACATTTGGTGTATATGTTGTTTACACTGCTACCTCTCTATTTGTGTAAGTAAACTACATTGACTGTATAAACATAAGTGATATACAGTCACTGACCATATAACACTTTCTCAATCAGACGTCAACAATGTGTTTTTGTAGAGATTGTAGAGATTGTTCAATGATGTTGCAAGAAAACATGGATTCATCTAAAGCCAACAACGTCCGCTTCACTGTTTTAATCATCCTTTTCACCGATAAATTTTACATAAAATTTGCTTTGTTAATGTTGCAGTATAAACACAATAACAGTACAATGATTTGACATAAACTTTATATAAGGATTCGGCTCGAAACGGTGAAAATACTCGCCATAGGCTCGCATTTTCCAGCATTTTATGCCTCATCCTTATATTGCGTTTGTGTCAAGTCAATGTAGTTATTGTCTATGTACAAGTTGTAACTTGTACAGAAATATTGTATAAGTTGTTCTGACATCCATGACTAGTTGACATTATTTAAGGATTTTAAGCCAGCAAATTTTCTGCAATTGATTTGAAACCAGAGGCTCCCAGGAGCCTGTATCGCTCACCTGGCTTTCAGTTGTCACAATCAAGGTAACATTGTAAGTTATACAGTTGAACTTCAGTTTCTCAAACTTTTGTAGCTCAAACACCTCCAATTTCTTGAACTGTTTTTTAAAGTCCGATCATGTTTTACTATATTTCTTTGTTGGGCTTTTTTGACAAAAAACGTTCTTGCTAAGGAGCATTTTCGACACCAGTTTTGAAGTCGAGATGACTTTTTGTAGATGGCAGTCAACAAACAATTTTCAACATCGGTTTTGAGGTCACAACATCAATATCTACTTGGAAATCAAATTTCATTGAAATCGGACAATGTTGAATTTTCAAGCCTTTTTGGTGGCCATTTTAAAAATGGTGGTCAACGAACAATTTTTAACATCAGTTTTGAAGTTGCGACATCAAGACCAATTTGGAAACCAAATGTCATTGAAATCGGACAATGTTGAATTTTCCCGCCTTTTTTGTAGGCCATTTTGAAAATGGCAGTCAATGAACAATTTTCAACACCGGTTTTGAAGTCGCAACATCAATATCTATTTGGAAACCAAATGTCATTGAAATCAGACAATGTTGAATTTTCCTGCCCTTTTTTGGTGGCCATTTTGAAAATGGCGGTAAAGGAACAATTTTCAACATCAGTTTTGAAGTTGCCAAATCATGGAAAACATTTCATCAATTTACACTTAACCTTCACCTTCATCTTCTATAGTTTTGGAAATAAAAGATGAAAAATAAGAAAATTTTAAAAATTTGGTGAAAAGGGGGCAATAACTCCTACAAGGGTTTATGGATTTTCAAAATTTCAGGGTGGGTAGATCTTGATATGCTGAACATTTTTGCAATTTACACTTGACCTCTTTGTGTTACACTTTTTGAAATAAAAAATGCAAAAATTTTGAAAATTTAACGGAAAAAGGGCTATAACTCCGAGATGGGTTTCAGATTTTCTTCAAAATTGCACAGTAAGTAGATCTCATGATGCTGATCATTTTTACCACCATGTCAGATTTTTGATATCTGTAACGGTTTTCGAGTTATTAGCCAAAAACTGCAATTTACCCCTATGTTCTATTTTTAGCCACAGCAGCCATGTTGGTTTTCCGATCTGCACCAAAATCACAAACTTTAGTCTCCTCATGCCAAAGAACATTTGTTTCAAGTTTGGTTTCATTTGACCAAGTGGTTTCAGAGAAGAAAATTAAAATGTAAAAGTTAACGGACGGACGACAGACGCCAAGTGATGGCAAAAGCTCACATGGCCTTTGGCCAGATGTGCTAAAAAGACATTTGTGGTAAGAAATACAAGCCGAAGACTAATGTATTTCATAACATTCAAAAACTAACATCAAGTAATTAAAGTATAAGCTCATTGAACCCTGAATCAATATGGCAAGTGCAAATTTAAGCGCGTGTTAACAAAATACAGTTGTTGACACAGTACAAGTATGGACACAATGATATGTCTCCCCTTTTTCCAAAATATATAAAAGGGAAGTTCTGAGCCCCAAAATCAACTCTATGGGTGCTAGGCAACCTTCCTGTAAAGTTTCATTCATTTTGAGGCACTTTGAATTTTCCTGCCTTTTTTCAGTTTCCATGGCAACTGTGGCCATTTTGAAAATTCCAAAAGATATGTGTGTGCACATTTACTTATTGTAAGTTAGATTCCTTTGAAGTAATTGGAATTTGCAAACTTTCTAAAAAACATGAATAGCTGTATTTTTCATTCGTACGTACGGATGGAGGGACAGACGAACGAACGGACAAGGGTAAAAAATATGTCCCCCGACTATTCGTCGCGGGGGCATAAAAACTTAATTTATGGTAAAATGCACTTATTTTCAAGCCATGGCGATTCAGTTAAATTGCCTCACTTATGGTGATGTTAAATAAACTATAGATTTGACTAAAGCGTAGAATTAATTTGTCAGAATACTCTTTCAAATAAGGGTACTCACAATTTTTGATAACTTGTACAAAATTTCTGTACGTGTAATAACTTGTACAAAATTACAACTTGTACACAACATATATGTAATTTGTAAATTGGAGATTTTGTCCTCTTTTATGCAAAACCTGTCTGCAAAAATACATGTACTTTTAAAAGTGCAATGTTTTTTGTCACTTAAAAGTCGCATTTACCAAAAACTTATAGGAAGAGCACCCTCAGGCTGTTTTCTATTTAAAGTAAGTACATGCACAAACATAGAAAGCCTGCTAAGCTCAACTTGTTGCTCAGGTCTTTCTCTATTCATATCATATGTGTAATTGTAAAAATATATACACAGTATAAGTTTTACAAATGAATTGGCACTTAAATATTTCTTGTTTCATATTATTTTTGTCACATTTGGGTCAGGTCAGTTAATGGGAATGAACTAAAACAATCTTACTGACAGAGTCAGTCATGCATAAAATGTAGGTCACAGATGGCATCCAAGGTGCATTAAACATACCAATATCATCCATGTGGGACATTTCAGTAAGCCGAAATAAAATTTAACCATTCTACCCAACAGAGTCACCCGAGCTTACAATGTAGGTCAAAGACATCTTCTGAAGCATGCACTGTAGCTGTCATCCCAAAATGCATCAAGTATACTGATATGGTTGATGTTGGACATGTCAATGTCAGTAAGTGAGGGATCACTTGAACCATTCTACCCAAATGGATACAGATGAAAACATTGATATGGACACCAACACTAGGGGTATCAAATAGGCTTTTTACATCACATATCACTTCCTGAGGTGAGATATTGGATTTTTTCAAGTGTCCTCTTATTTGAGGCCAAATTGTTTCAAGGTCAGTAAATACATCATATCCCTCAAAATGGAAGATTGCTGATATAATCGTTGGAAGGATTGTTTGTCTGTCTCTTCATCTTTTGTATGGTAAGTGCTTGGATTTTTCATTTTTCACATGATAAGATCTGTCAAAATATTTCACACTTTGACATTGACATTGGAATGTGACCCCCTCTTTTTTTAAAACTAGCATAGTGTTTTCTTTGAATGGAATGTGAGAGCCCTATCTGATAATGAAATGCGTTATACACAAACCTGATCCTGATACTTCAGAAGTTCTAGTAAAACATCAAAACTAAATTCCTTAATTTCTCTGAGTAATTCATGATTGTTTGGATTACTGAGTACTATACAACCCAGTGACATAGCAACTTCTACTTGGACTTCTCCTGTGGGGTCATTTAATGGGTCATTGAGTAGATTGACGAGTGTAGGAATAGTTCTCTCCTCGGCTATCCTTCTCTGTGTTATTTTATTGTTGGTTGTTGCCACACCTGAAAGTATATCACAAAATATTAATAAAGGGACATATTTACATATAAAATTCAATGGGTCAAACTTGAAAGGAACAAAAGAATCTGTATGAGCCATCAGTAGTTTGAGCAATCACAGTCCAATACCGGTAAATTCCAGAAATTTTTGAATGTCTCTATATACATTTAACAAAATCCAACTTCTATTTACAATTAAGATGACAAAAATACTGTATATTAAAAAACCTAAAAGAGGTTGGTTTCTGCTGGTTGAAGGGACTTAAAATTCATATCCAGAAGTACTATAAAAAGTATCAATAAGAAATTGATGCATTCAAGTATCCCCACTTTGCAATGTCCGTACAGAAATACCATTTCAGAATTTAAGAAAGTACTTGTACAATCCATTTTCAATCAATGTCAAAAAGCAATTTATATCCTAATCCATTCAAAATATTTTGGGGCAAATTTCGCCCACATTGAATACTTTTTGTGATTAACGACAATTTCAATTATACTCACCTACTCACAGTATTTCCAGCACCTTGATTGACATTAAAATTACTCACCTACACAGAGTATTCCCAACACTTTGATTGCCATTAAAATGACATTTTTTGAGTATTTTTGTGGTTGTAATAATCTGTTTAGTTGTTCAAATGCATTGGTATTGGCTAGTTGATTCTGGTAATCCATATCTTCTCTTCCAAGCGATATAGCCATTCTACAACCTAAAGTGAAAAGGTACAACTTAAACACAAGACCAATTACATGTCTGGACCTGCATCACCGTCTCTCATGTTCAACTTAGAAAGTTTGTTTGTTTTTTTTTTTCAATCTAACAGAATATCATGTATAGGTGTACCCATTCAAACAAGTATTCATTTACCTTATTACCAAAAATTCTTCAAATGCAAGTTGTATTTGAGATTATATTAAGTTCAACCCTATTACCATCTTCGCTAGCCAAGGGTTATGATCCGCTCCTCTCATCTTCACCCTTGGCAGATCAAGCTGGATTTCTGTAGTCTCAAATCCACGTCTTTGATTGGTTGCAATTAAACTTCACTGCAGCCAATTAATTAACATACATTCAGATTTTGTATATATATCAAAACAATAAAACTTAAAATATGGCCTTTAGTGATTTTTCTATTTTGCAAAATTTCCATGATTTAATTATCTTTCTTTACTTTTGAAGGGTTATTTCCTTGGAGTCAAATATATTGTGAATTGTTGTATTATTAGATGCAATAAATAATCATTTATTATTACAATAAATCATACTGAAACTCTAACTTCAAAGGGAGATAATTTCAAACTGATGTTTCACAAGTTGTGGCTCAATCTGCCAAGGGTGAAGAGGAAAGAAGCTGATCACAACCCTTGGCTAGCGAAGATGCCCTATTACTGTAATACACAAAAAAA
>MJUU01073558.1:295509-306008 GCA_002080025.1 Modiolus philippinarum | reverse complement strand
ATTACACATACTCAGTACCGTAATGTTAAAATTTGATGAAAAAATGACTAAGTTCAACAATGGATAAATTCCAAATTTTTTTTCCAAATCTCACCAAAAGGGAAGGTGCACATCTTTAATATGTTCAGAACAACTGTGCAAAGTTTCAAAAGCATCAGATATAAGGTGTCAGAGTTTCAGATTACACATACTCAGTACCGTAATGTTAAAATTTGATGAAAAAATGACTAAGTTCAACAATGGATTAATTCCACAATTTTTTTCCAAATCTCACCAAAAGGGGAGGTGCACATCTTCAATGTGTCCAGAACAACTGTGCAAAGTTTCAAAAGTATCGGGTTAAAGGTGTCGGAGTTTCAGATTACACAAACTTGGTACCCCCAAAGCGTGACGGACGGACGGACGGATGGACGGACGGACGGACGGACGGACGGACAGACGGACGGACGGACGGACGGAGTCGAGCGGCTCCTAGATCTGCGGTCACCGTTGGTGACGCAGGTAATAACAAATTTCTGACTATAATGGACTACAGTTGAACTAACACAATGGATGATTTGAACCCATTTTATTGTCCCTTTATAAATGTTTAAACAGAGTTTGATGTAAATACCTAAAACATCCTGTAGCTAAAAGTGTTGTCATTGGCCCTTGAATTTTGAGCCACTGAAGTTCCAATGTGCTTTGATTTGTACATCAATTCTTGAAAAAACATTATAAGCAGTAGGGTCATAATAAAACAAGAGCTGTCGCCGAATGGCAACTAGGTATACCCCCACTCATTGAACCCTGGATCATAAATTCATGTTTTCACTAAATTGCGTAATTCAGTCCAATTTTTGTCAAACACGAAATATGCATCTGACATGACCAAAATAGGACGTTCCTTACAACTAACAAGAGCTGTCGCCGAATGGCAGCCGGTTATACCCCCGCTCATTGAACCCTGAATCTATATATGGTAAGTGCAAAAGTAAGTGTGTGTGGACACAGTACAAGTGTGGACACAATACAAGCATTTACACAGTTGCAGAGAAAGATGCAAATAATGTGAGAAGGATGCGGGACGTAAAGATAGAAATGCAATTAGTCAGTAAAGTAGTATTTCAATATGTCTGAAAAAGGGAGACACAGTATAATACCCCATGCTGAAGCTCCATGCTAAGTATCAAGTGTCTGTGATATGTGGTTGCTGAGAAAAGTATGACAAAAAAGTCACATTTTGAAAATTTGGGTAAAAAACGCATAAAGTTGGTAAACAGGAAGTAGCCCTGCATTATTACGAAAAGGGGAGACACAATAAACTTAACAATACTGAAGCTGCATGCGAAATATCAAAAGGCTGGGATGTGTAGTTGCCAAGAAAAGTGTGATGAAAAGTCCAACTTGGAAAGTGAAAGTAAAAAAATCATGAAGTGGGTAAAAAGAAAGTAGCATAGCAATATGGCTGAAAAAGGAGATGTAGTATAGAACATTAAACTGAAGCTCCATTCCAAATACCAAGTAGCTGTCATGTGTAGTTGCTGAGAAAAATGTAACGAAAAAGTCACAATTTGGAAAATGACAGTTAAAAGGCACAAAGTCGGCAAACAGGAAGTGGTGATTCAATAATGCCGAAAAGGGGAGGCGCAGTATAGGACCTCATACTGATGCACTATAACAAATACGAAGTGGCTGTCATATGTAATTGCTGTGAAAAATGCGACCGTAAATTCAGATTTTGAAAATGAAAGTAAAAAAGTCACAAATAGGAAAAATGAAAGGATATGGAGTGAATGTACATGTGACAAAAACGCACACAATACATAGAAAACTCCCGTTATCAAGGACAGGGCTTTTATTCCTGTCTACATCTTGATGTCGCCTGAAGGTCTTCAACTAGAGGTGAACAATATTCACCCCCTCAAGCGAGATCAAGAAGGCCCCTAGTCTGTAAACAGGAAGTGGTGATTCGATATGGCTGAAAAGAGACGGCACAGTATAGGACCTCCTACTGATGCACCATACCAAATATCAAGGGGCTGTCACATGTAGTTGCTGAGAAAAATGCGACGAAAAGTCAGGATTTTTAAAATGAACAGGAAGTGGTGATTCAATATGGCCGAAAAGGAGAGGCACAGTATAAGACCCCATATTAATGCACCATACCAAATATCAAGTGGCTGTCATGTGTAGTTGCTGAGAAAATTACGACGAAAGTATGTGTGACGGATGGATGGACGGATGGATGGACAGAGGTAAAACAGTATACCTACCTCCTTTGGAGTGGGGGTATAATAATATAGAGACTGTTTACAAATTTTGAAATCAATCCCTCTTGTAGAAGCTGAGAAAAATGCGACGAAAAATTCATGTTTTCACTACAGTTCGTAACAAAGTCCACTTTCCGCCCAAACAGGAAGTACACATCCGACAGGACTCAAAATAGGATGTTCCTTATAACTAACCATATAAAGGCTGCATACCAATTTAGAAATCAATCCCTCTTGTACAAGCTGAGAAAAATGCGACGAAAATTAATGTTTTCACTACATTTCGTGACAAAGTCCACATTTTGTTAAACAGGAAGTACACATCCAACAGGACTCAAAATAGGACATTCCTTTCAACTAACCATATAGAAGATGCATACCAATTTTGAAATCAATCCCTCTTGTACATGCTGAGAAAAATGCGATGAAAAATTCATGTTTTCACTACATTTCGTAACAGCCGCATTTCGCCAAACAGAACAGGAAGTACACATCCGACAGGACTCAAAATAGGAAGTTCCTTACAACTAACCATATAGAGGCTGCATACCAATTTTGAAATCCATCCCTCTTGTAGAAGCTGAGATAAATGCGACGAAAAATCCATGTTTTCACTCATTTCGTAACAGTCCTCTCTTAGCAGCAATATACCTACCTCTCCAGCCTATGGAGTGTACATTTCACAGTTGATTCGTTACTTGCGTGTAGTTTGTACAGTGAGTTTTTTAACAGAGCAAAACCTGCTTAGTCAGGGATTTGTTCAACCTATGTTAATTTCATCCCTCAAGAAATTCTATGGCCGTCACCATAACATCATTGAAAGATATGACATGGCAGTATCCCAAATAAAAGTGGACATTTTCAGCTAGATTCACGTCTTCCGAATTTGACTACCGACTTTGACATTTTCCCGGATTGAATTATTCACAGTGTGACGGGTGCTGTTAACAGAGCAGGACATGCTTACCGTTCTGGAGCACCTAATGTCACTCTCAAGTTTCACTGGAGTTCACACTGTGAGTGCCTTTGTTTTGAATGTTGTATTTTCTATTTCTGTGCTTTGTATCTGTCTAACGTCATTGTTTCTGTGTCTAACGTCATTGTTTTCTATGTTCTCGTTTTGGCCGTGTTTTTGGACTTTGATTTTTGTAAATTTCACTCCTTTGTTCCTTCGGTATTCTACTGCCGTTGTTTCACATTTAGTCAAACAGGAAGTACACATCGGACAGGACTCAAAATAGGACGTTCCCTACAAATAACCATATAGAGGCTGCATACCAATTTTGAAATCAATCCCTCTTGTAGAAGCTGAGAAAAATGTGACAAATTTTTTTTCAGACGAACAGACAGACAAGGTGAATGCAGTATACCCCCCTCTCTATAAAGTGGGGGTATAATATGGTCTACAATGAATTAACCACCAAAATAAACTTTTCACTAAACTGAAGATAGCAAACACTCATTATTAGCAAAATAATAAAAGAACATAAGTGAGTATGCTCACATACTCCCCCCCCCTATTGTAGAAAGATAATATTGCATTAGAGATCACTCATTTCATGAATATGACATGTTGTTATATTTTCTAAATAAAGTGAGCCTACTCACAAACCCAAGCCAAGATGGATGGACAAGTCAATAAAAGAAAATGTGTCCATGGGAAATGGATGCTCCCCGCCATACAGATATCTTGGCAAACTGCAGAAAGTAGATGAGTGAGGGGAGACACAGTACAACTCATCATACCAAAGCTTCAGACCAAATATTAAATAATTCCTGCATACACAAGCTGAGAAATCCTTGACAAAAATTTTGCATGTATGTACGGATGGACATACAGACTTATGTACAAGGGTAAAACTTAATGCCCCCATAGCCTAACGGCAGGGGCATAAAAACATCATACCCTTTGCAACTTTGTTACACGAGGTATAAAATTACTTACCGACTTGTACAATACTTTCAGTAGTATCCAATAACATTCCACATATATTTGTAATGCCTGTATCCTTAGCAATCTTTTTCTGTTGAGTTTTAGTTTGACCAGCCAAGGCCCACAAAGCACAGGCAGCTTGTTCCTTCACTTCAACACTTTGGTTCTGTAAGGCAAAAAACCAGTAAAAAATGCTGATCTTTGTAATGGGATAATTTTTTTTGCTATTTCTGCTTAAGGGAAAAATATGCAAAAATAAATAAAATGGCCGTAAAAGGCAAAATAAAGTCTTAACAGGTTTGAATGTTTATTCCTTATATTAAACTCCGAAAAAAAATAACCTCTTCAGAGTATATTACTAGGTCATCCTTGTTACATAAGTATGTGATGAAAAATTTTACAGAGTTCTAAAGGTGAAGTATTTTTGTTACCCTGTATATTTAAATAAAATCAGTAAGCTTTCCACATCAGTTTCAACATTTATTTTAGCACTTCCAGAATGTCAGAAATCCATATATATAATTTATTTTCAGTATATTTGCACTCTCAGACCTGAAATTCCATCTTCAGTTTTCCCAATAAAGCTTTCTGAGCTACTAAATCTTTAATTTAAATTACCTTCAGTATTTCAGTAAGGCTTTCTGAGCTTCCAAGAACAATAAATTATCTTTAGTATTTTCAGTATGGTTTCATGAGCTCTGAGATCTATTAAATTACCTTTAGTATTTTTAGTGAGGCTTTCTGAACTTCCAGATCTTTAAATTACCTTCAGTATTTTCAGTAAAGCTTTCTGAACTTCAAGATCATTAAATCTCCTTCGGTATTTTAGTATTAAAGGCTTTCTGAGCTCAAAGTTCTTTAATTTCCCTTTTGCATTTTCAGCAAGACTTTCAGAGCTGCCAAATCTACAAATTACCTTCAGTATTTTCAGTAGGACTTCCTGATCTCCAAGATCTATATAGTACCTTCAGTATTTTAGTAAGCCTTTCTGGGCTCTAAGATCTACAAATTACCTTCAGTATTTTCAGTACAGCTTTCTGAGCTCCCAGATCTATAAATTACCTTCAGTATTTTCAGTAAAGCTTTCTGAGCTCCAAGATCTATAAATGCTTGCTGACATTTTTCATTGTTATCAGATAGAGCCTCTATGGCCTTAGCAGCTTTCAATTTGACATCTTCTTTCTTTAAACTGTTTATAATGTCAACCAAGGGTCTGAAATGAGCATTCATTTAAAAATTTAGGTTGAATGTTTTAAAATTTTTAGTATATGATTACACAAATAATTTGAAATATTATCTCAAAATAAGCCTGTCTTGGGCAGGCAGAATGACTGGTATTTACAACTTAAAGCTAAAATACTACTGGTAAGGGCTATTCTCCAGGGGGCAGAACAACAACGAATTAAAATGTTGTTGGTAGGGGGTAAAATTTCAAAACACTGTATACAACACATGCATTAATCTTAGATTTTAATCTGTTGGTGGTACCCCGAAATTTCATGTGCGTTCTGCCCACAGGAGACATTTTTTACTGGAATAGTCCTAAATGGATATAGCTAATCTTAGCATTCATTTACAATTACAACTTTAGCTATGTGGTCCAATTTAACATTACACAGAGTGATCTACTTAAGTTTTTTTTATTGCAAACTTCTGACTATTTTTGGATTATGGCTGTCCATATTATTTGGTTTTAATGCTGCTGATGAGAGGTTACAAGTACAGCATAAAAAAATTTACTGTTTTTTTATGCAACTTTGGTATTTTTAAGACGCTTGAAACTGATCTCAAGAGCATCTATTATGTGTAATACATACATAAGCTTTGTTCCTTTGCTTGTTTTTTACCCTGTATTTGTAGAGACTTTGTCTCATGTGCATTTATTCCATATCCTTTTATTCAACATAGTTGTTTGATAATCCGGTTTGATTTGGGTCTAGATCATTTATCTATGAACAAAGATGAAACAGTCAAAATTGACTTGCATAGAATATCATATTGATAAATACACACATGTATTGCTCAGTTTAAATATCATAAGGGCTGTTCCTGAAAAAATGACATGGGGGGTTTGAAGGCACTTTTTATTGACCCCCACCACCCATAGAATTCTTCCCCATATGTACAATACAAAAAGATGATGAAAACACAACCACCCATAGCAATTTATATAAAGTGCCTTCAAAGGGTCCCAGACCAACTTTTCTGGAACAGCCCTAAATAAATTTCAAGTGAAGTATTTTTCCATATTGTATTTGGCTCACTGAAATGGTTTTTAATGAAAGCCTACACTTCTACATAGGACATTCCTTCTTACTTAGCAGCTGATTCCTTTATAATGTCATCCTGGTTCTTTTTGTTGCCAGTAGCGATAGCAGCAATGGCTGAAGCAGCAACAGCTTGCAACATTTCTGTAAAAATATTGACAAAAGTACAAAGTAATTATACATCATACTTATGTTGCTCTTTATTATTAATTCATTAATAATTGTTATTAATTCATTAATAATTGTTATTAATTCATTAATAATTGTTCATCCTGTATTATTGTCCCTTGTCTATGACCTTAACGGTCTATCTATTCTTATTGTACAACCAATCTAGCAATTTCATTATTCAATAGGTGTGATAAAACTGAGCTATACCTTTACCTTCAGACCAACATATATTGTAAAAAAGTTTTGGAGACTTGCTATTGTTAACTAATCTAAACAATGATGGTTCTTTTAAATTGTCTAACAATACTACAATGTATTGTATATCAATCTGTAATGGCCTGGGGAGGTTTTACCTAGATCTGTTGATGAAAATAGGAACTATATAGAGTTTATATAGTCAGTGAAAAAAAGGTACTAAATGAATTTATTTAAAAATTGCATCATTACAAGAAAAAATATTCCTATACAACATGTATATGCATAATGTGACTGGATTTTAGATTTCTTACATACATTGAAATCTTATAAGTGAGTAAATTTGTCTTTGTTATATTACGTGTAAAAGTAACACTTTTTCAAGGTAAAACCTCCCAAGGCCATTACAGATTGATATACAATAGTATTGTTAGACAATTCAAAAGAACCATCATTGTTTAGATTAGTTAACAATAGCAAGTCTCCAAAACTTTTTTTACAATATATGTTGGTCTGAAGGTAAAGGTATAGCTCAGTTTAATCACACCTATTGAATAATGAAATTGCTAGATTGGTTGCACAATAGGAATAGATGGACCGTTAAGGTCATAGACAAGGGTTCATTCTCTGAATGGGTTTCACCATAATTTCTACCAATTGGCATTAGTTGTGTTACTGGGCTGCCTGTTGGAAGAATGGTTATTTCAAACACATTCAAAAATTTTTTTTGTGTACGAATTTTCTAGGTATTGAAAATTTTCCAATCATAGAACAAAACCTGATATTGCAATATAAAGGCCTACAAAAATATAACAGACAAAAAATAACAAGTATAAACCAAACTAAAGGACTCAAAAAACTGAACTAAAATCTATATGGAAAAAATTAAACATTACCCAAGAATATGACAACAACACAGTGAATGTCAATTTTTTTCTAAAAAATCTAAACAAAGCAAATAAAAATGAAAGAGAAACTAGAATTGTAAGAAATACATTTCTGAATTACCAAATAATGGAAATAAATAGATATAGGTCACAAGAAGATATTCTCAATTGTACAAAAAATCTCAAAAATAATTAAGTGATTGGTGAAGATAAAAATGTGAATGAATATATTTTTAGTACAGCAAATAAGTTTGTGACAAATTATGAAAGACCTTGCAATTTGATTTTTGAATTGGGAATTTTACCAAACATATGGTCATCTGGCACTATAAAACCACTAAATAAAAATAAAGGAGATTCCAAAAACCCTAAAAACTACAGACCTTTCACCATTGTTAGTTGTCCTGGTAAATATTTACCTCCATTCTCAATACTAGACTAAATGCTATTTCAGAGGACTTCATTATTTTTAGAATACCAATCATGTCAATGCAGCTTCAAAGAAATTTCTCTACTACTGACAACTTATTTTCTATATTTACCTTGTTTCAAATCTATAAAACCAGAAAGAAAAAAATATATGCATTGTGCTTTTATAGATTTGAAAAAAGTTTCCAGAAATCGTCCTTTTCTCAAACCCTTATTCAAAAATATAAATGGCAAAATGTATATGTTAAATCCAATATTTATGATAACTTATCATAAGAGTACTTCAATTGTGAAAATGTAGAAAGAAATGGAAAAAAAAATTCATACTTTTTGTTTTAGTTTACTTAATGATCTTGATTCCTTTTTTCTTCGTTTCAAATGACATTTCAGGCCTTGAAACCACTTCAAAAAGACAAAAAATTAAATATATTTAAGAAATTTTTCGTTTTTGTATAAGAAGGAGACACAGCTTTATTGGCAAAATCTCCAGAAGACCTTCAGTTGCAACTTAACACATTTTCTCAATATTGCAATACTTGGAAATAAAAAGTAAATGTTAATGAAACAAAGAATATGGTATTTGGGCAAGCACAATGATGATTAAAGGTTTGAATACAAAAATAATGAAATTGAACTAGATAATGAATTTCATTACCTTATGAGTAATTTTCCAAAAATTCTGTAACTTATCTAAGAAGTATCTAAGAGAAAAAGCAAAGTGGGCAATGTATGAAGCTTTGAAATTGGGTGATAGTCCAAACTTCATATAAAACTTTAGACTGAACTATCTGACAAAATGGTTAAACCTATCTTCCTTTACGGCTGTGGAATTTGTGGTCTAAAAAATTTTGACATACTTTAAAAAGTCAACTTAAATGCAAAATAATATTCAACCTGGAATCAAAGTACTGGAACAATCTAATAAATGATAAACAATCTAAAATAACAAGTATGCTTTTGTTGTGGAGGCATGAAAATGTTTATTTTACTTACCAAAGCTAACTAATGTCAGAAATTCCACAAGGGGTGGAATTCCCCCAAATTCTGCTACAGCGTTCTGGTTATATTCATTTCCATCACACAATACACGTACAGCGTTCACAGCATTCACCAAAACATCATGTCCTTCTGAATCTAATAACTCCACCAATGGTTCAATACCACCTTTATCTGATATTAACGACTGATTCCCTTCTACATAAGCTATATCTGACAGAATTATTGCCGATCGTGATTGGATGTCTTCATTAGAGGACATAAGACGCTTGATGAGTATTTCAGCGGCATTCGCTTTAGTAAGGGCAATACGAACATCATCTTCTTGTGATATGTTACAGAGCACAGAGGCTGCCACGGCCTGTAGTTCTTCAATATCAGAGTGCATTAGCTGTACGAGGGCAGGTACTGCATCTAAAAATACAGACATCAAATTAAAACAAATATACTAAATTGTTGCACTTTCTCTCTCTATTAACGCAGTATTTACATGGAAAAACTAACATTAAGGAAATTATGTATTTCCATTATCTGGAATCATAAGTAACATCTTCAGTATATTGTTGTAAAGTACACATCCTTCAAAAGATTAGGTCATAATAAAGAGATCCTGAGATCCATAATTTAAATATTAGACAATGATGTCAGTCATATGAAAAAGTGAAAACAAAACATAACTGTCACTAAGTCATAGCTATATTTCCATCGAAACTAAAATTCATATATATACGGTAATTTCTCTTACAAAAGAGTAGTGATTTGAAATAAAAACTAGGTGAATCAGAATACCTCTCTACGAAGAGGCTATGCTGAAAAACAACCCCTCAAATAATCTAAAAATTGCAAAAATAATATATAAAACACACAAACACATGTCTTCCTCCTTCCAAGCACACAAAATATTTTGCTGTGTTAACCACTGTCTCAATGGTGCAAATCTAGTTCACTATATTTTCTGTAGACAAGTTAGGACAATACAGGAAGCCAGTGTAATATATAAACAAATAAAGCATTCAAAATAAAAATTGCATCCTAAGATAACATAACAAATGGAAAAATCAAGGAGATGAACTAAATGAATAATTTTGAGATTCTTAAACAAGAGTGGACCCTAATAGATGTCTCGCCCGTCCCTGCTTGTCGCTAAAACAGTCATGCACTACTCAAGAGCAACCTACAAGCCAAATATTATTACCATTCCACTTACAGTAATTAAGAAACTATTCTAATCAGAAACACTCAACTTTGTTCACTAGACCATGAAATTGAGGTCAAGGTCAAAAGCCATATGGCAGACTGACATGTACTAACCAAAACCAAGCTATATACCAAATATCATTGACCTATGGCTTGTAGTTATTGAGAAACA